>CAUYPK010090072.1:0-21414 GCA_963574355.1 Loris lydekkerianus
TGAGAGCCGAGATAGCTTCCTGAAACATGTGAAGGAAAGTGATCAGAAAAAGAAGGAAGCCAAAGAGAAAGGTACCTGGGTTCAACTGAAGCGCCAGCCTGCACCACCCAGAGAAGCCTACTTTGTGAGAACTAACGGAAATGAGCCTGAGCTCCTGGAACCCGTTCCCTATGAATTCATGGCATAATAAGCATATAACATAGCACACAGGAGTACCAGTGGACCCATGTTTTTAGGTGCAAGAACCTATTTATTCCCCATGAGCTTATGGCATAATATGTGTACAGTATAGAACACAGGATAACCAATAATCCCCATGTAACAGTGAAAAGGTGCTGGAACCTATTTCCCATGAATTCAAAAGTCAATCAACACTTTGTCACATTTAATAGCAAGGTGCCTCCCTGAGCTACTGGTACCTCTTCCCCTATGAATTCATAGCATGGTAGATACAAATAATAGCGTAAAAATGTTTCTTGTTCATTCACTACAAGTGTTTCCCCCCCTCCCCAAAGAAGTATTAAAGCAAATTTTAATGTGTCCTAAAAAAAAAAAAAGAAACAAACAAACAAACAAACAAACAAACAAACATCCAGGCAGTGTCTGTGACTCAAACAGTAGGGCGTCAGTCCCATATACAAGTGGTAGCAGGTTCACACAGCCTCGGCCAAAACTAAAAAAAAAAAATCCTTTAATGCAACCACATGTTAAGACTGGAGCTGCTACTATTCCCAAGGTTCACTGTAAAGCAACTATACAAAATTCTTTTGGTTACATGAGCTGGCCCCGGCCTGTAAGCTTAAACTTTTTAATTTTTTTGCCATTTTTGGCCGTGGTCAGATTTGAACCCACCACCTCCAATATCTGGGGCCGGCACCCTACTCCTTTGAGCTGTAGGCACCTCCCCAGGTTGCACTTTTATTTTATTATTTTTATTTTATTCTTGCACTTTTAAAAAGTGAAAGCTCAAAAAGCCAGCACAATGGGGGGGAGCACCTGTACTCTCAATTACAAGGGAAGTCTGAGGGGGGAGGATCACTAAAGCCCAGGAGTTGGGAGACCACACTAGGCATCATAGAAAACCTTACCTCAGGAAAGAAAAAAAAGTGAACACTGGAACCCCTCCAAAACACCAGAACATCCGCCCGACAGCTTCCCACAAAAGAAACTTTGGTCACCACAAAATGGGTTCACACACCATTGGTAGGCACGTTCAACCCCTACTTCAGCCTTTCAGAGAAACCCAACACTGCTCAGAGCAGCATTACTTAAATACAACCCTGAGAAGCCCACCCTGCATACGCCCTCAGCCCCACCGTAGCCACACCTCTTTGTGATTTGACGAAACCCACCTTTTCAAATCTGACTTCATTAATTCCTTGAGCACTACTGCAAGCTGTTTTACATTAACCATCTGCAGTCAGAGGAATTCATATGTTCCCTTATTTAAAGAATGGCTTTTTCCATAAATTATTTTATTTACATCTCTTAGAGGCCTTAGAGGCTATGTGTTATTCTATTATACAGATGAGTACTGAAGCACAGAGGAAAAATTCTCGTTTACCTAAGGTCAAACTCTAAGAAGAGGAAAAAAAACAAAAGGGGACTTAACACAGGTGAAAATAAGGTTTATAATTGGGCAAGGTAATGGTCAATGTGGAGGAGCAAAGAGCCCCAGATAAATTCGCTTTCTTGCTTAATTCCAGGATAGATCATACCTGGGCAAACAAAATGAAGAAAAAACACAAGGAACAGACCTCGGCACATGGAAGGTCACGTTCATACCGAGCCATGAATGGAGAGGTCTACTCCATGATCTCAGCCAGTCCTTTCAGGCAGGACTGGGTGCTTTGGTGCAGTTGAGGTAATATTTTGGGAGCTGGAAGTGTTGGAGGAGGTTGGAGACTGAGAAAGAAGAGCAAACCAAAATTGGGTTGGACCTACACTGATTTCTTTGGCGTGTGTGTGTGTGTGTGTGTGTGTGTGTGTGTGTGTGTGTGTGTGTTTTCTTTCCAGTAATTCAAAGTTCAGAGCAGGTTTGTTTGTTTGTTTTCTCAGTAACTTGAATTATTACCCGGTCCTGCCTCCAAGCTACTTCCAAAAAACCATTTTTACCAAATCATTTCACTTTCTTACTTTTCATTTTTTTCTCAATTCCAGTCTCTGTTCTCACTCCATTATTTAGACATTGCTGGCAAAGGTCAACAAATCAGGCCCTTATGATTAACGTTCTTCCCTAAAGTCAAATGTTGTTGGCCAATTATCTTTTCCCTTGAAAACTCTCTGACTTTGGATTCTTTATATTAACTTAGACTAAAATGGACATCACCTGAGTCCATCATCCTTTTTAAAAAATACCACATCACACTAAAAGCTCAACTTACACTGTCCTGCGCATTCAGGCAGGGGATGCAGCTGTGAACAGCACAAATGCACTGGAGTGAACTTGGAAGAATATATAACTCCCAATTAGCACCCGCAAGACCTTACTAGATTGCCTAATAGCAGGTTTCATGGCTGCTATGCCCTTCAGCTTCGCCTTTGAGACCCTTTCACCTCCTACAAAGTCTCTTCTAACCAGGCTTATTCATTTCCAGGTACTGAGATACTCTCTGTCCTCCTGGGCTCATACATCTGCTTCAGCTGCTACACAGGGGAGTTTCAGGTGACTTTGGAAGAAAATACCGCAACTAAAAGCAAGTTATCCACATGGAAATTTGATTAAAACCATCATCTGGTTATCAAAAAAAAAGGCACCATTAACAACGGGCTAGGTTAAGATTTGCGAGCTCTGCAGAGTGGTTTTGTTTCTTTGTTTTTCTCTGGCAGGTTTTTCCCAGAGTTATGGGACATTTTCTCTACTTTTGGGGTCCAGTGACTTTTGTGTTTATTTCCCCCTTTGCTTTTGTGCTGTTAACAGTTTGTTTAACTTGAATGAAAACATGGTTAGTCCCTGGTTTGCATACTTCAAAAATGTAGCATTTTCCTTCTCCATGACCAAAAGTGAACTTATTCAATACAACTATTTAACATTTTTATTGAAGTACACCACAACCCATAAATTTGGTGAATTTGGCAGGCTGGTGATTCAGCAAATTGGCTTTTAGCACATTGAGTTTTTAAAAACATCATTAAGAAAGTACTTTATAATTCTAGATCACCAGGGAACATTGAGTTGTGTTGAGATGATTTTATACCAATTGTCTGTTTAAATTTTCTCAAACTGAGTTTTAGCTACTTTCTTCCCTCCTTTGCCCACATCACGAATCTTAATTCACTGAACTGCAATAACAGTAAGAACAATAACTAACATTTTTTGAGTTTTTACTTTGTACCGTTTTTAAGCTACCCACTTTCTAAGTACATATTTAAAAAAAAAAAAAAAAAAAAGCGGGTGGTGCCTGAGGCTCAAGCGAGTAGGGCACTGGCCCCACATACCGAGGGTGTCAGATTCAAACCCAGCCCTGGCCAAAGTAGCTGGGCGTTGTGGCAGGAGCCTGTAGTCCCAGCTACTCGGGAGGCTGAGGCAAGAGAATTGCCTAAGCCCAAGAGCTGGAGGTTGCTGCCAAAACCTAATTATCATTATTATCATTGTTTGAAGATATTTAGACAGGACAAACACACCCAAGTTTCCTCTCTCCCACCACCCACTGAGTCTCACCACCACTCCCTGTCCCTTTCTCTCATTAATTCAATGCCCTGAGCACATTTTTGTTGCAACCCATGAATACAGAATCTCCTGTCATAAGTGCAAAACAGACACTTGTATTAAAATGTTGCTATGGTGTCTCTATAGTAAATTCCTATTGATTATTGATTTGCCTGTCATCTAAACTACACTGTGTCCAACCTGAGAGACTATGTCTTGTTCACTATAGGTGCCCACCATGATGCTCAGTGAATTTTTCTGTTTTTAGTAGATCTCCAATTCTTGAGGCTCAAGGGATCCTCCTACCTTGGCTTTGCAAAGTGTTAGGATTACAGGCATGAATTGTCACCATGCCCAGCCAAGACACTATTTTATCTTATAATAAATGTTCCTTTTTTGTAGAGGCTAAATTAAGAGGCTTTCTGTAACTTTTGTGGGTCATTATGAAAGTTTTGAGATACACAAAAATCCAGAAATGTAAAATCCACATAGGCTTTTTACAGGAGGGAAACAAAGTCCTGCCAACAACACTGATAAGCTGAGTGAGTTAAAATTTACACAGGTGAATCAGAAAGAACCATGTCGACTGTGTTTCTGACACAATTGAGAAATGATGGACCAGAACCTGGGCTGTCTCAAAACTTTCTAGCGACCTGCATACTACTTCTCTGCTGAGTGTTGGTTAATATTTAAATGTATTGTAAAACATTGGAAAGTACTACTAGATCAGTTGAATTTTCTCTGGGCAAGCATCTAAGAATTTACTAGGAGATGTCACATCTTATAATGCTTTAATAAAATTCTCCTTTGTGGCACAAGAGCAAATATAAAAAATACATTTTGAACATGTTTTCGAGTCCATGCATACAAATTTAACCTATATTTTAAATAACAGCATAAGACCTTGTAAACAATATTTCTATTGCAGGTCATTCATTTTGTTTCAGGTTTCGCAACCATGAAAAGTACAACACTAAACTTCTCTGTCCTGTATCTTTTCTATGTATGTATGTAGGTATCTAGCTATCTATCTCTTTGTGATCAATCTATGAATCTATCTACCAATCTGTCACCTACCTGTCATTATTTTTGGTGTCTTTGGTTCGATGAAAAAGATTTCCAAGTTAGGATGCTGGAGTGAAAAGTATACAGTTTCATTTTAGTAAATGTTGACAGAAGCTTTAAAAACCTAAGAGTATCTATTTCAATCGGGAGTATCTGAGTACTTTTCAGATAATTAGTGGCATCTGTGCTAATTACAAAGCATTATTACTTTCTAATTTTTGCTAAATGATGAGTAAGGAATAATGTCTTATTGCTGCTTCAGTTTGCATTTTCATGATTATTAGTAAATTTAAATATCCTGTCTTACATTTCTGACCATTTGAATTTCCTCTTCTGTAAAATAAGGTTTATATATCATCTCCTTTGTCCAGGTTCTATTAAGTTGTCTTTTTCTAGTGTATTTTATTATATACTGTGAACTTGTGCACAAATTACCCGTCATAGATGCTGTAAATATTTTTCATTCTTTGGTTTACTTTTTTAGCTATTTTGCAAGTTCTAATTTTTACGTTATAGACCTAGGGTTTTTTTGTTTAAAAATCATTCCTGGTTCCAAGATTATGCATACACATATATTCTAAATTTTATAATATGAATATATTACATTATATTAATATGTGTATATAAATCTCTAACAAGTGAGGGGAGCTATACATCTGAGAGGAGTTTTGAAATTTCTACATATAAGGGTGGATTTGTCTGATTCTCCTTTCAGTTCTATAGTTTTTGCTTTCTGTATTTTGAAGCTTTCTTAGGTTTATATCCACGTAAGATTTTGATATGCCTTTTTAGTTAATTTACTGTTTCATTGGTATATATTCTCTCTCATGATGCCTGGTAAGTCTCAATTCTTCTGATTAGTATTTGCATGAATTTTTCCATCCTTTTACTTGTATTCTGTCTTCATCATTATGTTTAAAGTGGATTTCTTATCAGTAATATTTTTTAAAAAATTAAACTAGCAATCTCCTTTCACTGGTGTCTTTATCCCAGGGATTGGCAAACTTCCTGTGAAGTTCCAAATAGTAAATATTTTAAGGTTTATGGACCACACACATATTCTTCTTTGATCATTTTGTGAAACCTTTAAACATGTAAAACCATGGGGTCAATTTGGCTGATGGGGTACAGTTTGATGACTGCTGATTTAGACCATTAGCGTTTAGTGCAATTATTGATAGCTTTGAATGTAGGTTTACAATTTTATTATTAGTTTTCTTTCTGTCCCCTGACTTTTCACTGCTTGGTTTCCCCTGTCATGCATGTACTTGTATATTTTGAATATTTTAGCGTTTCATTTTAATTTCTATGTAGTTTCATTGTTGCTGCTGCTCTAGGGATATATATATTCACATATATGTATGTGTGTATATATCTTTGTATAATATACTTAGAGTTAATATCTACCACTTCAAGTAACATGTAGAAACCTTAAAACTATATGGGTCCCCTCATCATTCCCCACTTTATGCTATAATTGTCGTATGCATTAAATCAACATATGTGTAAATTCTTATACCTTTTTATTTTTATAATCATATATATTTTGAAGAACTTAAAGAGGTGAAAAATATTTTATAATATTTGCCCAGATATTTACCATTTCTGTTACTCTTTATTCCTGAAGCTCCAGATTTCCCCAGATTTTTATCTTTTACTTTCTTCCCAAGACCTTCCCCTGGCATTTCAATTTAAAGCATATCTACTGGCCAGGCAACGTGGTTTATACCTATAATCTTAGCACTCTGGAAGACCAAAGCAGGCAGATTGCTGGAGCTCAGGAGTTGGAGACCAGCCTGAGCAAAAGCAAGACTCCGTCTCTACTAAAAATACAAAAATAAGCCAGGCATTGTTTGGCATCTGTACTCCCAGCTACTAGGGAGGCTGAGACAAGAGGATTGCTCAAGCCCAAGAGTTTGAGATTGCTGTGAACTATGACACCAGGGCACTCTACCCAGGGCGACAGAGTGAGGCTCTGTCTCAAAAAAATAATAATAATAAATAAAAATAAAGCATGTCTACTGATAACCAATTCTCTTCTTTTACTCCATTAGCCAGTGTCTTTATCTGCTTTTTTTTCTTTTTCCTAATATTTTTTATTTTTAATAATTATAGGTTATAATTATAACAATTATTACATAGTAGTTGTATACCTTTATAGGGTACATGTTTTGATACAAGCACACAATGTGAATTGTGTATTAATCAAATCAGTGTAACTAGGGTTACTGATGGGGTTACATTTATCTTTTCTACATATTAGGAACATTCCTTTTCCACTCTTTCAGTTATTTTAAAGTATATCCTAATTTATTGTCACTTTGTACTATCAAATATTGTTACTCATCTCTCTTTTTTTTTCAGTTTTTGGCCAGGGCTGGGTTTGAAACCACCACCTCCAGCATATGGGGCCAGCGCCCTATTCCTTTGAGCCACAGGCACCGCCCTCTCATTACATTTTTATACCCATTAACCCCACTTTATCTCTACCTCCTCATTACCCTTCTCCAACTTGTGGTACCCTCATTCTTTTCTCTGTCTCCAGCAGATCAGTTGTTTTTAATATTTAGCTACTACATATAACTGAAAACATGTGAGGTTTCTCTCTCTATGCCTGGCTTATTTCATTTAACATAGTGTTTTCCAGTTGCATCCATATTGTTGCAAATGGCAAGATTTCTTTCCTTTCTACAGCTATATAATATTCCATTGTTTACATGTACCACAATTTCTTGACACATTCATCCACTGATGGACACTTAGATTGATTCCTTACTCTTGACAATTGTAAATAGTGCTGCAATAAACATGGGAGTGCAGGTATCTTTGATATACTGAATTCCCTTCTTTTAGTTATATACCTAGCCACCAGATTGCTAAGTCATATGGTAATTCTCTTTTTAGCTTTTTAAGGCACTTCCATACTGTTCTCTATAGTGATTCCACTAATTTCTATACACACCAATGAAGTAGGAGTGGTTCCCTTTCTTTACATCCTCTCTAGCATTTGTTATTGCTTGTCTTTTTTTCTTTTTGAAATAGAGTCTCATTTTGTCACCCTCAGTAGAGTGCTGTAGCATCACAGCTCACAGCAACCTCAAACTCTTGGACTCAAGCGATTCTCTTAACTCAGCCTCCCAAGTAGCTGGGACTACAGGTGCCTACCACAGTGCCCAGCTATTCTTTTCTTTTCTTTTTTTTTTTTTTTATGGTTGTCATTGTTTAGCTGGCCCAGGCTGGGTTCAAACCCACCAGCCTCAGTGCATGTGGCTGGCACCATAACCCCTGTGCTACAAGCACTAAGCCTATTGTTGGCATCTTACATTACTGTGGTACATTTGTCACAAAGCAATATTGGTACATTATTAGTAGCCAAAATCTATATTTTATTCAGATTTCTTCAGTTTTTCCCTAATGTCCTTTTTCATTCTGTTCCAGGATCTCATTGAAGATACCAAATTATATTTAGTAGTTATGCCTCCATAGGGTCTTCTTGGTTGTGACAGCATCTCAGAGTCCTCTTGTTTTTGATAACTTTAACAGTGTTGAGAATTGCTTGTGGTTATTTTATAGCATGTCCCTCAACTGAAATTAATCTGACATTTGAGTACAGTACTAAGAATAATGTGTTCTATATCCATTCGGGTTAATACGAAAAATGTAGTCTCCATCTTTCTTAGTGGCTGCAGAGTATTCCATGGTATACATATACCATAGCTTGTTAATCCATTCCTGTGTTGGTGGGCATTTCAGCTGTTTCCACATTTTGGTGATTGTAAATTGAGCTGCAATAACCTATCCAGTCCGAGTGTCCCTGTGGTAAAGGGATTTTTTTTCTTTTGGGTAGATACCTAGCAATGAGATTGCAGGATCAAATAGGAGATCTAGCTTGAGTTCTTTGAAGGTTCTCCAAACTGCCTTCCAAAAAGGTTGTATTAGTTTACAGTCCCACCAGCAGTGTAAAAGTGTTCCCTTCTGTCCACATCTGTAGTTTTGAGACAAGCTGGGTGCTGATCACCAGTGACAGCAAAATGGTGTCTATGGAGACAGCTGTTTCTAGCTGGTGAAGTTCTGCTCTTTTTATGGCCTTTGAGAACTTTGCTGAGGGCTAATAGTACACAGTCATGCCCCTGTCTGCTTGGGTTTAGTGTCTCGACATCTTGTCCCTGTTGGCGCGATGCCTTTTGAAATGGGAGATGAGTGTTTGTCTGAGATGGAGATTCTTACATCAAGGGTGTTCCATACACCCCACTTGGCTGCTGGTCTCCCATTATTTTAATCTGGCCATCTCTGTCAGCAACAGAAAGTCCATCTTATCTGGAGAGCTTGAGGTCTTATCTATAGTTTTATTTTTTTTGTTTTGTTTTGAGACAGAGTTTCACTCCGTTGCCCTGGAGTTGAGTGCTGTGACATCATAGCTCACAGTAACATCAAAATCTTGGGCTCAAGCAATCCTCTTGTCTCAGTCTCCTAAGAGCTGGGACATGCCTGCCACAATGCCTGGCTAATTTTTCTATTTTGTAGAGATGGGGTCTTGCTTTCCTCAAGCTGATCTCCAACTCCTAAACTCAGGCAATCTATTCGCCTCTGCCTCCCAGAATGCTAGGATTACAGACATGAACTACCTCACCGGGCCATCTTTAGTTTGATTTCCCAGTCCCACTTACACGAAGGCTCAGTTGCCCCTGCCAGGGAATGAGTCCCAACACTCTTGCCAGAACAAACTCAGACAGTCATCTCCAGAGGCAAACTTTGACCTCATTCTTCCCTTCCAGGTACTAATTCACCACTTTCAGCTCCACAAACAGTGCTGTCCTCTAAATGCCTAGGATTTGGGTACATTAGAACTTCATCCTGGAAGAGCAGCTTCTCTTGATGACATCCCCCACTACTCTGTTGTCCTTGAAATGATGAGTAATGACAGTGGGGCTTTGTCTCCCCCTGCTGCACAGGACAGGGCAGAAGGAGAGGTTTGCAGGCTGGCCTTCCTCGTCTGAGGCCTGCTCCTCTCAGATTAACACACAGAAGGTGGAGGAGCATGAAGAATGGTTTCTGATCCACAACTAGGAGAAGGTTCCCTTCTTGTTTCACTTTATTCTTCAACAGCATGGCTTTGTTTCATTGCTGGAGCTACCAGAATCACTCCAGCCATCCAGATCACTGGGAATCCTCTGTGTCTCCAGAGAAGAACAGGCAGCTCTACCCATGAGGGCACAAGAGGAGGCCTGCTCCGTGTTGTGGTTGGGAGACTCCACCTGATATTCCTGGAGGCTTCTAAGTGAGTGACTTTGGACAAGAAACCCATTCTGTTTCCAGGCAGCAAACATTCTCTGTCTCTCTCTCAGTGGCAATTTTGATCTTTTGTTTTGAAACCAGTTCTAAGAAGAAAGAGAAAAAAAGAAAAATCAAATCCTCTTTTTTGGGTAGATTATATAGATATTTCCACAATATAAGAGAATTTTATAGTTAAGCTTAGTGTCAGCATTATTACTGACTTGCTTCTTGACTTTGAATCAGACGTACATAATGAAGGCAAGCCTATCTGGGGCTGCCCATTATGGAGGTCATGAATTGTGCACAAGGTCAAAATCAACTGCTTTCACAGTCTTCAGTAGCTCTTCTGTACATGGGAACTTAGGCCTTTCAGAATATCCCAGCTGTTTGTCACCCTCTGCATTGACAACATACCCTCAGCCATTCTCTAAACACATTCCCACAACTTCTTTACTTCACTCAAGCTGCCCCATCAGAATGCATTTATCATTTATCATTTAGAATACACTGAATCATAGTCTTAAATTCACTGTATTCAAAGGTTAAACATAGAACAAATAGGAGTTTGTAAAAACTTGCACAGTATTTTGTATGCAGACCAAGGCATTTAACACCTCCAGGCTTCATTTTTTCTTTTCCATAGAATGATATGGAAATTGTACATGTGGACCATAATCCCCAGGACTTGGGGGGAAGTGTGGATGATAAATGCTGTCTTAGCATTAAATAAGCTCCGGTTGTGGTAGGGCAGTTAGAGTCGTGTAACACAGGCAAGAGTGTCTGATATTTCCTCATTCCAGGAAGCCCTCTGGAGTGGGTACAGAAAATAAAAGATAATTAAAGAACAGTTTGACCTTGAGCAATGCAAGTCACATATTTGTATTTCCCTTGAAATGTTTCCAGTTCATAAAAAAACTCCATTACTTAACGTAGCATTTGCCTGTACTTTTATTCTCCAAAGCTACTCTTTCTTATTCCACTAGGACAATTCTCTCCTACTGTCAATCAACAGATCAATGGATAATTAAAGAGGTAAGAAAATCTTAAGTGTATATAAAACAGTATAAATTCTAATACAGTAAAGTTTTGTGTAGCTCTAAAAATTTATAAAAAAAAAAAAATTATCTCAGTGATTCCCCAAACAAAATATTGGTTCACACAGCAAGTGGTTATGAAGAAACTACTGACACAGTGAGGTACTGTGCCATATCTGAGGACACCGTCAAGCCAAGTTCTCGCTCTTGTACTTCAGACTGGTATATCTAACTTTTTAATTGCACTCTCTCCTTGCAGGTTGAATGGCTGAATGGATATACCAAGTTTAATGTATCCAGAGCAAAACTGCAAAGGTCTGACCGAAAACTACTCTTCTCCCAAGCCTTCCTATATAAGAGAGGGGCAACTCCTTTACCTCAAACTATTAGCAGTTCCACCTTAAAGGATTAAGTCTTTCCAGTTCTCTATAACTCTATAGCCAGCACCTCAATCAAAACCATCACCATCCCTATTCTAGATAATTACAATAGCTTCTTAAACTCACAAAACTCTGCTTCCCAAACTCACAAAAGTCTATTTTTCCATAAAATGAACATGTAATGTATTCACACGCATGCTGAAATGAACAACTGACAAAAAAGCTCACCTTGTCCTAGGAGATGAAATGCTATTAAACTTTTTCATAACTCCATCCAGGCACAGTGGCTCATACCTATAATCTCAGCACTTGGGAGGCCAAGGCAGGTAGATTGCCTGAGCTCACAGGTTCAAGACCATCCTAAGCCAAAACAGACCTGGTCTCTAAAAATAGTCAGGCGTTGTGGTGGGCACTTATAGTCCCAGCTGCTTGGGAGGCTGAGGCAAAAGGATCACCTGAACCCAAGAGTTGAGGTTGCTGTGAACTAAGACATCACAGTACTCTACCAAAGGTGAACAAGTGAGACTCTGTCTCAAAAAAAAAAAAAAACAACTCTTTTCATAACTCCTTATATTTTCTATATCATCTACAAAAGCTACATTGATGGAAAGCATTGAATATTTAACTTACATTAATTACACAAACAAGGCAATGGACTTGATTGGCCAATTCTTCCCTTGTTGAATAGTCAGGGTAAGGATTTTGTTTAAATGCCTGTTGAAGGATCTTCAAGTCATCTGGAGTAAATTTATGTCGTGATCTTATTTTTCCTCTGCTCCCTTTTATTCTTATTTCTTCATGACTGTCCTTAGTTGGAGATCCTATAAAATGTACAAACAGAAAGAGAACATTGGGGAATGTTAGTAATATTGAGATGGGGTTAAAAAAAAAAAAAAAAAAAATTCATTGCTAGGTGGCACCTGTGGCTCAAAGGAGTAGGGCCCCAGCCCCATACACCCAAGGTGGCGGGTTCAAACCTGCTCTCGGCCAAAAACTGCAAAAAAAAAAAAAAATCATTGGCTAACCATTCATAAAATAAGGTGTTGTTTTTTTTTTAAGTGAAGTCCAACCTCATACCTATTCATGATACTAAAATCACTAATGGATTAAAATCCTATCTTTAAAATTATGAGGAAAAAAATGAAATTATGACATCCAGAGTAGTGAAATCTCCTTAGTTTAACCAAAGTCATACACTAAAAGAATAGACTGATGAGAAAATGCTCAACCCCATTAGTAATTAAGAAGACACAAATAAACCAACTCATCCCAATCTGACAATTTAAATGTATAGGGATGAGAAGGATTAAAAGAAAATAGGAAGTCAGCATCAGGGCTAGTGCAAGCATTAATTGTTAGAACCACTTTGGTTTTGGCTGTGTTCTTGATTACATATAGCAATCAAAGGTCACCTGAAGGTTTTGTAGCAAATGTAGACATCCTTTCTGCAATCCATCTCCAGTGGGGTGGCACTATTGAGGCAACAGTGGTCCTAAGGTAGCAGTAATGGTCCTAAAGTGGCAGCAGCCCATCTTCCTAATACTGTGTGATTATTTTCCCTGCATCAGGAGAAGCAGAACAGAACTTCTTCATAAATTTTTGTGAAGGTATGTTCTAATCTGTCTAGATTTTACCAGAAGTAGTTCTGACCCAAGGAATCCTTTTTTTTTTTTTTTTTTCCTAACTCACTGTTCAGATGGAAAAAGCTTGAGAATACTATAAGCCAACTTAGGGCATTCTAAAAACAAAGTATACTTTAAAAAGCCATATACATGCCCAGAGCAAGAGGCATAACCAGAAAAAGACCTGAGAAGACCCCATGCTTTCATGTAAGCTGACTGCTACACACAGTAAAAATCTGCCTAAAAGTTGGAAAAGGGCCCAGATCTATAAACAATTTGCAAAGACTGAGACAACCATGGGATTCAAGGAAATATCTGTCAACATAAGCTGAACACAGAAAAAATAAGAGACACCACTGACCGCACAGAAAAGGAATACAGCATTTGCAATAATACTTTGGGAAAGTAACAAACTACTAAGCCTTCAACAATCATAAAAACAGTGAATCATATGGTAGGGGAAGAATCTGATTTCCAATGTTGCCATATATTGTCCGGTTTCCTGCCAAAAAAATAATTGAAGAAATAGAAAAGTATGATTCAAAAGACTGAAAAGATTGACAGTTATCCCTGAGGAAGGCCAGACAGCAGACTTATTAGACAAAGACTAAAAAAAACTATCTTAAATATGTATTCTAGGAACTAAAGGAAAACATGAACAAAATACGATGAGAAAAAAGGAAAATGATATGAATGAAATGAGAACAAAGAGATTGAAATTATACAAAGGAACCAAACAGAAAGACTGGAGCCCAACAACCAAAATAAAAATTTCAATACAAGGATTCAATGATAGATTTGAGCAAAGAATGAGCACACTTTAATATAGGACAATGGAAAGTGTGAGAAACAAAAAAGAATTAAGAAAAATGAACAAAGCCTAAACACAAGGCTTTGTGGAAAACAAGAAGATCAATACACACATTATGGGATTTCTAGAAGGAAAAAGGGGGGGAAGAATATTTGAACACATTGTAGATAAAAACTTTCCAAATTTGATGAAATACACGCAGCTATAAATCCAAGATGTTCAATAAGCTTGAAGTAGGAAAAACTTAAACAAACAACATCCAAACCAAGAAACATGATCAAACTGTCAGTAAGACTAAGGATCTTGAACATACCAAGATGTACATGGTAGCATCACACACAAGGGAGCATCAATGATGTTGGGTTGAGTTTTCATCAGAAACAGTAGAATAGCACATTTAAAGTACTAAAAAAAAGAAAACTGACAACCAAGAACTCTACATCTAGCAAAACTGTCCTTCAAAAAAATGAGGGAGGAACCAAAACATTTCCAGATAAATAAAAGCTGAAAGAATGTTACCACTAGACTAGTTCTACAAGAGATACTAAAGGGAATTAATTAGTCATTCAAGTGGAAATGAAAAAAATCATATGGAAATAAAAGGTTTTCCAATATCATTCAATACATCAACAAATGTAACAACCAGTATTATTGTAATATTTGTGTATAGAATTTTGATGAAAAAACTAAGACTATGTTACTGGGTATATAATATATAAAGATGCAATTCATAATATCACACAGAGTGGAGGTGGAACATTAAAGGAGTTTATATAGTTGAAGTTAAGTTGGTATTAACATCAAAATAAAATGCTGTAACTTTAAGATATCTCTTTAACTACCATAGCAATTACTTAAAACATCACAGAATACAAAAACCAAAGTGAGAAGGGGGAGGGGGAGACTATAAAAAAAATCCACAAATCAGGCGGAGCCTGTGGCTCAAAGGAGTAGGGCGCTGGCCCCATATACCAGAGGTGGTGGGTTCAAACCCAGCCCTGGCCACAAACTGCAAAAAAAAAAAAAAAGAAAAAAACAAAAATGAAGTCAATAAGACAAGAAAGGAGGGACAAAAAGCTACAAGACATACAGAACAATTTACAAAACAGCAATAGTTTAAGTTCTTTTTCATTGGTAATTACTTTAAAATAAACAGATTGAACTTTCCAATAAAAAGAGATTGGCTGGACTAAAAAAACAAAAACAAGATTCAAACTATATACTATCTACAGAGGACTCACTTTAAATCTATAGACATAGACTGAGAGTTAAAGAATAGAAAAAGTATTCCATGCAATCGTTGGAGTAGCTAAACTAATATCAGACAAAGCAAACTTTAAAAACTTTCCCAAGCAGCAAAAAAGGAAATTATGAGGGAAAAAAAGGTCAATTAACTGATGTAACGATTATAAATATTGATGCAAAACTCAAAGATCCTAAATATATGAAGTAAACATTGGCAGAATTAAAAGGAAACAGCCACACAAGAATGGTAGGAAACTTTAATGTTACACTTTCAATAAAAGAACAAAACAGAAAGAGAGGAAATAAGACTTGAGCAATACTGTACACTAATTGAACCCAATGGACATACATCCAATCAAGAGCAGAATACACGTGTGCACGCGGAACATTATACAGGATGAACTAAATGTTAGGGCACCAAACAGGGGTTAAATTGAAAAAGATTGAAATCATAAAGCATCTTTTCTAACCATACTGGAATATAACTAGAAGTCAGTAGCAGGAAGAAAAATAGAAATTAATAATTAAAAACAAAACATACAATTAATGAGGCAAAGAAGTCTAACAAAAATCTGGGGGTGGAGGAGGGGAAGAAAAAGAAAAAACAGATAAGGGTGAAACCAGGAATTGACTTGAGATAGGCTCTCGCTAGTGCTCAGGCTGGTCTTGAACTCCTGAGCTCAGGCAATCCACTCACATCCGCCTCCCACAGTGCTAGGATTACAGGTGTGAGCCATTGCACCCAGCCAATGAATTGACTTTTGGAAAGATATAAACGCGCCAGGAGCGGTGGCTCACGCCTGTAATCCCAGCACTCTGAGAGGCCAGGC
This sequence comes from Loris lydekkerianus, assembly GCA_963574355.1. Taxonomy (NCBI): domain Eukaryota; kingdom Metazoa; phylum Chordata; class Mammalia; order Primates; family Lorisidae; genus Loris; species Loris lydekkerianus. The sequence continues at coordinate 15,911 of CAUYPK010090072.1, forward strand.
CGAGGTGGGTGGATTCCCTGAGCTCACTGGTTCCAGACCAGCCTGACCAAGAGCGAGAGGCCCTGCCTGGTCTCTAGAAAGAGCCAGGCATTGTGGCGGGTGCTTGTAGCCCCAGCTACTTGGGAGGCTGAGGCAAGAGAATCCTTTGAGCCCAAGAGTTGGAGGTTGCTGTGAGCTATGATATTAAGCACTCTACCCAGGGCAACAAAGTGAGACTCTGTCACAACAACAACAACAACAAAAAAAAAAGCAAGAAAATCTGAACAGATCTGTAATTATTAAGGATTGATTTGATCGTCAAAAACCCCCCAATGATAAAAAAGCCCAGGGCTAGATGGAGATTTCTAACATCTTAAGAATGACATCACGGGAATGAGCAAGTGGGGAGAGGGGAGGAGGTGGGGGATGGGAGTCACAGAGTATATGGCACACTTTTGGGGGTGGGACACAATTATAAGAGGGACTTTATCTAACAAATGCAATCAGTATAACCTAATTCTTTAATCCAAAGGTTAAATTGGATTAACCCTCAATTAATCCAAAGGTTAATTGGATTAACCCTCAATTAATCCAAAACAATTTTAAAAAATGACATCATTCCTTCTTAAACTCTTCCGAAAAACTGAAGAGGTAAAAACACACACAAACTCATTTTAGGAGATCAGAACTATCCTGTAAAGAAGGCCATATAAAGACCACAGTTAGTGTCACACTCACGGAAAGGAAGGAAGCTTTTTCTAAGATCAGGAACAAGACAATAATGCTCATTCTGGCCAATTCTATTTAATGCACTAGTGGAAGTTCTAACCAAAGCAATTAGTCAGGAAAAAGTAAAAAGCATCCAAACTAGAAAGAAGAATTAAAATTATTTCTGTTAGCAGATAAAAGATTTTATCAACACCAAACTAATGAATTCTGCAAAACTGCGAGATCACAAAAAAAAAAGATCAGTGTACAAATCAGTTCTCTTTAGTCACAAGGAACAATCTAAGAAAAGAAAATGATCCCAATTATGACAGCACCAAAAAGAATAAAATATTTAGGTATAAACCTAACCACAGAGGTGAAAAATGAATACACTGAAAACTATAAAAAACACTGGTAAAAGAAATCGAAGACACAAATGAAAGAGATCCTCTGTTCATGTATGGGAAGAATACTAAGATATTGATATTATCCAAAATGATGTATACCTGCAAGATAATCTATTTAAAAATTACCCAGGCTCGGTACCTGTGGCTCAAGCGGCTAAAGCGCCAGCCACATACACCTGAGCTGGTCGGTTCGAATCCAGCCCGGGCCCGCCAAACAACAATGACGGCTGCAACAAAAAAATAGCCGGGCTTTGTGGAGGGTGCCTGTAGTCCCAGCTACTTGGGAGGTGGAAGCAAGAGAATCACTTAAGCCCAAGAGTTGGAGGTTGCTGTGAGCTGTGATCCCACAGCACGCTACCCTGGGTGACAGCTTGAGGCTCTGTCTCAAAATAAATTAAAAAATAAATTACCCAATGCGTGCCCATTGCTCAGTGGTTGGAGTGCCAGCCCCATACACCATGGGTGGTGGGTTTAAACTTGACCTGGGCCCACTACACAATAATAACAAAAAAAATCCCAATGGCATATTTTGCAGCAATAGACAACTTCATCCTAAAATTTACATGGAATCTCAAGGTACCCTGACTATCCAAAACAATCTTAAAAATAGAACACAGTTGCAGGTCTCACGTTTCTGCTTTCAAAACTTACTACCGGGCACGATAGCTCATGCCTGTAATCCTAGCACTCTGGGAGGCCAAGGCAAGTGGATTGCCTGAGCTCAGTTTAAAGACCAGCCTGAGCCAGAGCGAGACCTCATCTCTAAAAATAGCCCAGCATTGTGGTGGGCGCCTGTAGTCCCAGCTACTTGGGAGGCTGACGCAAGAGAATTGCTTGAGCCAAGAGTTTGAGGTTGCTGTGAGCTAGGACCCAAGGACAATCTACCAAGGGTGACAAAATGAAACTCTGTCTCCAAAAATTAAAAAAAAAAAAAAAAAAAAAAACTTACTACAAAGCTACAGTAAAACAGTGTAGTACTAGCATAAAGACATGTAGATCATCAGGATAGAGAGCTCAGAAATAAATCCTCATATACATGGTCAAATTATTTTTTTTTTTTCACAAGAATATCATGGCTATTCAATGGAGGAAAGAAAAGACAGTCTTTTCAACAAATAAGGCTGGAAAAACTGGATATCCATGTGCCAAAGAATCAACTTGGACCCTAACCTTACACCGTACACAAAAGTTAACTCAAAATGGTCCAAAGACCTAAATGGAAAAGCTAAAAATATAAACCTGTAGGCAGCACCTATGGCTCAAAGGAGTAGGGCGCTGGCCCCATATGCCAGAGGTGGCGGTTCAAACCCAGCCCCAGCCAAAAACTGCAAAAAAAAATAATAATAATAATTAATTAATAAAAATAATAAACCTGTTACAAGAGAGCATAGTGGGGAAAGCTACATGGCACTGGGCTTGTCAATGATGTCTTGGATACGATGTCCAAAGCACAAATGATACATAGGACTATATGAAAATTTAAAACTTCTGTGCAATTCACAGCAGTGTGAAAAGGCAACCTATGGAATGACAGTAAATATTTGCAACTCATATTTGATAAAGGGTTAATATCAAGATATAGAAAGAACTACAACTCTACAACAACAAAAATATACAAATTAATTTTAGTATGGGCAAAGAAAGGAATTGGACATTTCTCCAAAGAAGATATGCAAATGGCCATGAAGCACATAAAGAAATATTAAACATCACTGAGCCTTAGGGAAAAAAAAAATCAGATCCACAATGACATACAATCTCACACCCGTTAAGATGGCTATTGTCAATAAAAACAGAAAATACTGGTTGCCTAAGACATGGAGAAATTGAAACACTAAAGCAAATACTATGATTCCACTTATATGAGATACCCAGCTGCATCAAATTCATAGAGACAGAAAGTAAAATGGTGGTTGACAAGGGCTGAGGAGAGAGAGGAATGAGCTGTTATTGTTTAATGGGTACAAAGGTTCAGATTTTCAAAATGAGTTCTGTGGAGAGATGGTGGTGATGTTCCCAAAACGATGTAAATTTACGTGGTAAATATATACCCACAGAACACTGAAAATTAAGGTTTAAAAAAAAAAGGTCATAAATGTTATGTTGCATCTTACCAAATTAAAAAAAAAAAAAATAGTTCCATAAACAGAAGACCGTAATCTACGTAGCTACTGAGTCCATAGAATACTGGAGAAAATTGACTCAGAATGATTAACTCTAAGACATGTTATAGCAAAACTATTAGACTTGAAAGTTAAAATTCTGGGCTAGGTGCAGTGGCTCACGCCTATAATCCTAGCACTCTGGGAGACCAAGGCAGTGGATTGCCTGAGCTCATGGTTCCAGACCAGCCTGAGCCAGAGCAAGACCCCCATCTCTAAAAATAGCCAGGCGTTGTGGCAGGTGCCTGTAGTCCTAGCTACTCAGGAGGCCGAGGCAAGAAATCACTTGAGTCCAGAAGTTTGAGGGTTATTGTGAGGTGTGATACTAGGGCACTTTACAGAGAGCAACAAGTGAGACTTTGTCTCAAAAAAAAAAAAAAAGAAAAGAAAAAGAAGGTTAAAATTCCAAACTCAGAGCTCTTTGATCGTTGGTTGGAAGAGTATCTTTTCTTTGCTAGGAGACTCAGGCTCCTCACTGGGTAGCAGAAGCAAGGGGGGTTGCGGGGTGGGAGGGGGTGGTCTGAATCAGACTAAGACTGTGGCCTTGGGTAAAAGCAAACTCACCTCTGCTTGCAAATCCACTGTGGGACCACCCCACTGCAGATGGCCACCAAAAACTGCCAGGAAAAGTTCCCCCTCTTCCTATGGGCTAAAGAAACCTCATCGCTACAGACCCAGCACCATGGCTCACTTGGAGATTAGCAGAAATGGACTGTGCTTCTCAACCCCAGCTGCCTTTCCAGAGATTAGTGTGGGAGATCACCCAGGATCTCAAAACCAGCTTGAGGTTTTAGAATAGGCCATTGGTACACTCCAGGAGGCTGGTGAAGTAGGCCTTGGTACGTTTCTTTGAAGATACTGATCTGTGTGCCATCCACAATCAGAGTCACCATCATGCCCAAAGACACCCAGTTGGCTTGCCAGGTACTGGGAGAGGTTAAGAGAAGTTTTTGTGGCCTTTTGTAGTAAATTCTGCAAAATACTTCGGTTTAATTTGTGACTTTTATGTTTACTGTATGCTACATTTTTTACTGAAGTCATTCCATCTTTCACTGAGGATGTATGAGAAAAGTGTCTGTTCGCAGACCTCAGTGATTAAGCACTTGTCTCTCAGGAGTGACAAGCTGCTAATATACAGAAGGGATGCCTGATATTCCTCACTCCTCATGATGCTTGTTTCTGCACATTTGAATAAGAATTTCTACCCCTCACAACAACTGTCCCTGAAACACAGGCATATTGAATTCTGTCTTATGGCCCAAAGGACAATTTCTTTCATGGAAAAATGAGCATTTACTTAATCACCACAATGAGCTCAGATGATATATTCAAGTCTTATCCTTGCCCAGAAGAGGCTAGCGATAGACATTATCTTGCAGTCTGGGAGGCTGAGGTGGGTGGATTGCTTGAGCTCAGGGGTTTGAGACCAGCCTGAGCAAGAGGATCCCTTGAGTCCAGGAGTTTGAGGTTGCTGTGAGCTATGACCCTACAATACTGTAGACTAGGGCAACAGAGTGAGACTGTCTGGGGACAATGTTTTATTTATTTATTTATTTATTTAGAGACAGTCTTACTCTGTCACCCTGGGTAGAGTGCCATGGCATCACAGCTCACAGCAACATCAAAATCTTGGGCTTATGCAGTCTTCTTGCCTCAGCCCCACCAGTAGCTAGGATTACAGGCCTGTGCCACTACAACTGGTTAATTTTTTGATTTTTGGTCTCACTCTTGCTCAGGCTGGTCTCAAACTCCTGAGCTCAAGCAATCCACCCACCTCAGCCTCCCAGGGTACTAGAATTACAGGAGTGAGCTACCATGCCTGGCAGGAGCAATACTTTAAAATAACTATACCCAGTAGAAAATGCCCCCCTCCTCACTCTAGTACAGCTCTTTTGCTTAGGGGAAGTTTTGGGGTGTGGAGGGCTTGAGGGTTTGTTTTTTAATTTTTATCCCGTTAATGTTCAAAGGTAAAGGAAAATAGAAGAGTGACAATCCTATCACTCAACGTTAATATATACCAGTACACGGCCAATCTTCAACATCCCATGCTCATTATTTCGAGGTGAATTTCAGACATGAAAATACTCCCATATGTATGTCTAAAATATAAGAAACTTCATTTAATGTAACCACAGGTTAATTCTTAAGATCAGAGTCTCTACTATGCCCCAGTTCCACTGTAATGCAACCATAGACAATTATATTGATGACATGAGCTGGCCCCAGCCTAGAAGTTTGCACTTTTATT
>CAUYPK010090075.1:0-27214 GCA_963574355.1 Loris lydekkerianus
CTTTCTTTAAGGCTGCATAATATTCCATGGTGTACATATACTACAATTTATTAATCCATTCGTGGATCAATGGGCACTTGGGCTTTTTCCATGACTTAGCAATTATGAATTGGGCTGCAATAAACATTCTGGTACAAATATCTTTGTTATGATGTAATTTTTGGTCTTCTGGGTATCTCAAGAATGGAAGAAAGGGTACCCAATGTACTCAGCCCTACTATGAAACTAGTTCAGGGCTTTCACATGAAAGCTATAACCCAGATACAACCTAAGAATAGGGGGAAGGGGGAAAGGGAGGGGAGGGAAAAGTAGGGGAGGGAAAAGTAGGGTGGATAGGGGAGGGTGAGTAGAGGGAGGAGGATTGGTGGGATTACACCTGCAGTGCATTTTACAAGGGTATATGTGAAACTTAGTAAATGTGGAATGTAAATGTCGTGGCACAGTAACTAAGAAAATGCCAGGAAGGCTACATTACCAGTGTGATGTAAATGTGTCAAATGGTCTATGAAGCTAGTGTATGATGCCCCACGATCATATCAATGTACACTGCTATGATTTAATAAAAAAAAAATAGAAATATGAGATACAGCTGGAAACAACTGGAAATGTTTAAGACAAAGTTTTGATGTTATCAAATTTGTGTTTTTGTGAAATCATTGAGTGCAGACAGAAAAAAAAAATATATATATATATATTATATATATATATATATATATATATATATATATATATATGAGAACACCAGATTAGTTATAGGGAGGTTATGTAAGAGACCACTGAATGATCCAGGAGATAAACCCCAAAGGCTGGAGCAAAGGCAGCCGCAGAGGGGAATGAAAGGAAGGAATGTGGACTCCAGGGATACCTAGGAGTCTGAACATACCAAAAGTGTAGACATGCATGATAAGGGTGCTGTCGAGAGCCTGAGTTCCTAAATAGGGATGACCAGATTTGGGGAGCACTGGCTAACTGCTTGGAACACAAAAGAGGATGAGATTAAGTGCTACATGTAGCAACTGAGATGCAGACAGGAAGTCAGGAGAAAGATTTGAACCTGAGGATCATCAAACTGGGAACAGTAGCTAAAGTCATGGGCATTGGGTGAGTCATTTGCAAATGCATAGACATTGCAAAATGCAGGGCAAAGAAAATGGAACCCCAGGGAACATAAAAATTTGAAAAGGAAAGTAGAAGAAAAAGGGGCACTTTAATGTGCTCAGAGAAAAAGGACAATGGAATGCCCTGGAAATCAGGACATGAGAATGTTTTCATCTGGAGTTGGCATCAATGTAGTAGAGAGGCCAGCAGAGTGAGGGCTGATCCATGTCTTTGCTCTTGGCAATGTGGAAGTGACTGGGACCACTGAGAGTGATTTCAGGGAGCTGGAGGGGTTAGCAGCGTGAGAGCTATGGATCGATGCAGGAGTGGCCATTGAGGAAGTCATAACCACAAATGTACACTCAGTAAAGTAAGTGGAGGGAAATAAGAGATCAATGAAGATTTGTTTTACAATGATTTATTTAACCAAACGTTTTTATTTGAGAAATTGCAGATTTATAGGAAGCTCTAAATTACAAAACAAAGAGAACCTATGAGCTCTTTACCCAGTTTCCCCTAGTGCCTTGCAAAGCTGTACTACAGTAAGCTTCCCCTCTGTGAGATTTTGTTTTGGTAGTTTCATTGACAACAGGAATGTTGCCAGTGTAACCTGGTGTCAATGAAACTACCATAAAAAGATCATAGTTTTTAAGTTGTGCACCATTCTGAGTCATACAACAGAATCTTGCATCATCTTGCTCCTAACCTACCAGGGAAGTGTATTGGCCATTGGTCAAAGTATCTATGTTGTCTACACTGCCCACCCCTCAGTCACTTAGTAGCCATCTGGGTTATAGATCAACTTCCCTGGTGTCAGTATCACAGTGTAGTGTTCAAGTAATCCTTATTTTTCTTAATAATGGCCCCAAAGTGCAAAAGAAGCGATGTTGCAAATTTCGGTTTGTTAAAGAGACAACAGAAAGTCCCTTCAGGTGAAAAGGTGAAAGTTCTTGACTTAATAAGGAAATAAAAAGATTATATCAAAGGTAGCTAAGATCTATAACAATAGTGAATCTTTTATCTGTGAAACTTGAAGAAAGAAAAAGAAATTCCTACTGATTTCGTGGCTGTACCTCAACTGCAAATGTTATGGCCACAGAGGGTGATAAGTGCTTAATGAAGATCAGAAAAAAGGCATTAAATATATGGGCAAAAGACATGAACAGACACATGCCCCCGTTGATTGCAGTCGACTTTGGTACTATCCACAGTCTCAAGCATCCACTAGGGGTCTTGTAATGTATCCACTGAAGAAAAGCAGGGACACCAGGATTTTAATATAGTCAAGATGGAGGACATTTCCATCACAACCAGGATCTTTCGTGTTGGCCTTTTATAGCTACACCCAACTTCCACACCATCATCCCTGTTAATCAAGAATATAATATAAGTAGAATCATACAGTATGAGAACTTTGGGGATTGTCTTTGTTCCCACTCAGCATAGTTCCCTGGAGTATTTTATATATATGATATATATATATATATATACATATATATATAATATAATATATGTAACATATATTGTGTGTATATATTTTTCCATTCTTTTTCATTACTGGTTAGTATTCCATGGACTAAACACACCACAGTTTGTATAAGCATCCATCCCTTGAAGGAAGCCTGAACTATTTACAGTTTTTTCATTATAAATTAATCTGCTATAAACATTCATATAGAGGTTTTTGCGTGAAACTAAATTCTTGTTTCTCTGGGATAAATGTCCAACAATAAAATTGTTGTATCATATGAGAGTTGCAGGTTTACTTTTGTAAGAAACCACTGACTGCTTTTGAGAATGGCTATACAATTTTGTATTCCTACCAGTAACATATGAATGATCCAGTTCCTCTGAATCCTTGCCAAAGGCGCCACTGCTATTTTTTATACTTTATATTTTTTATACCAGATAGGTGTGCAGTGTCTATCATTGTCTTAATTTTTATTTCTCTAATGGCAAATGGTGTTGAAAATTTTTTTTCATGTGTTCATTTAATGTCCCTATATCTGCTTTAGTAAATGTCTGTTCATGAGTAAAGACCATTCATGTATATGTGTGTATATATATATAATGAATACACATATAAATACACACACATATGAATATGAACATATATATGAATACACATATGAACACACATGAATAAACACAATTGAGTTTTGAAAGTTCTGCAAATATTCTAGATACGAATCCTTTGTGGGATATTAGGTTTGTAAATATAGTACTTTGTTTCAGTCTGCAGCTTGTTTTTTCATCCTCCTATCAGAGCATTTCCAAAAACAAAGGTTTGTAATTTTGATGAATTCAATTTATCAAATATTCTTTTCATGAATTGTCCTTTCAGTGCCAAGTTTAAGAACTCTTAGCCCTAGATGTCACAGATTTTCTACCTTTTTCTAATAATTTCATAGTTTCACATTTTATATTTAAATTATTCATGCATTCTGAGTTATTTTTTGCACAAGGTGTGAAGTGTAGTTGAATGTTAACTTTTTGGAACTATAAATATCCAATTACTTCAGCATCTTTGTTGAAAAGTCTATCCTTCCCCACTGAAATGCTTTTGCATCTTTGTCAAAAAACAGTTGTATGTACTGATGTACATACATCAGTATTTATTTCTCCATTCTCTATACAGTTCCATTGATCTGTCTGTTCCTATGCAAATATCACACTCTTTTGATTGGTGTACAGTCAGCCTTAATAGTGGATAGAAGGTTTTGTCCTATTTTTCAACATTAAATTACTTATTTTAGAACTTACAACTCTGTATACATTTTTAAATAAACTTGTATACATTTACTAAAATTCTTTCTGGGATTTTGATAGACATTGAATTAAACTTATAGGTAAATTTTGGAGAGAGAATTAACATGCTTACTACACTGAGTCTTCTAATGACCACAGTTTCTCCATTAATTTATGTCTTGAGTTCTTGTATCAGCAGTTGTACCCTCCACATACAAAGACTGAATAGGTTTTTTTTTTTTTTTTTTTAATTTGTACCTATTTTACTATCTTTGGAGTGATTGAAATAGTATTGATTTTTAACTTTGGGTTGGTATATATTTATTGTTAGTAGAGAAAAATGCAATTAACACTCATTTGTTGATTTTGTATCTTGCAACCTTGTCAGGCTCATTAGTTTCATGAGAATTACTTTTTTATTAAAGTAGATTCCTTGAGATTTTCTGTTGCAGACAATCATGTTAACTATAAACAGACATTTTTGTTTTTCCTAACTTTTTAAATTTGTATGTCTTTTATTAATTTTTGGTTTCCATGACACTGGCTGTAACTTCCAGTAGTATGTTGAATAGGTATGAATTGTAAGAGTATACATGCTTGCCTTGTTCCAATCTTAGAAAGAAAACATTTGGTCTTTTACCAAATATCATGTTAACTGCAGATATTTTGTAAATATTTTTTAATCAGTGTTTATTCCAAGTTTCTATTCCAAATTTGGGGATAGTTTGGTTGCTTTTTTTAAAATCATAAATAGAGGTCTGATTTTGTCAAATAATTTTTTCTATTCCAAGTTTGGGGATAGTTTGGTTGCTCTTTTTTAAAATCATAAATAGAGGTCTGATTTTGTCAAATAATTTTTTTCTATGTCAATTTATGTGATCCTATAATTTTTCTTCCTTAGCCTGTTGGTATAATACGTTACACTAATTCATGGATTGGATATGGAACCAGCCTGGTCATTATGACATTTGGTCATAATGTATAGCTTTTCTTTGTATATTGCTTGGTAGAATTTGCTAGTATTTGTTTCAGGATTTTTAAATCTAGGTTCATGAAGTGTATTGGTCTGTAGTTTCCCTTTTCTGTGCTGCTTTGTTCTGGTTTTAGTATCTAGGTAATACTTTGGCCTTAGGAATTTAGATGGGAGTGTTCCTTTCTACTTAATTGATGAAAGAAATGTTACAAAATTAATGTTAATTCTTTAAATGTCTGGTAGGATTCTGCAAGAAACCATCTAGACCTGGAGATTTCTTTTTGAGAGCTTTTTCACTACACACTCAATTTTCCATGATTAGGTTATCTGTTTATGACTGTTTAGGTCATCTGTTTCCTCTTGGGTGATTTTCTATAGGCTATACTTTTTAAGAACTTTGCCCATTTCTCCTAAGTTGTTGAATTTATGAATGTGAAGTTGCTCACAGCCTTTCCTTATTATTCTCTGAATGGTAGAAGAATCTGTAGAGGCAACTTTTGTTTGCTTCCTTATCTCAGTGCTTCACCTCTCTGTCTTTCTCTCTTTGTCCATCTCGTTAGAGGTTCACCAATTTTGCTGATTTTTTAAAAAACAGATTTCTGTTTCATTAATATTCATTACTACTCCTGTTTTCAATTTTGTTGATTTCTGCTCTTATTTCCTTCCTTCTGCTTGCCTTGGGTTTATTTTGCTCTACTTTTCTGGTTTCTTGAGATAGGAAGTGAGATTTTTGTTTTGAGAGCTTCCTGTTTTCTGAGTAAATATTTAGAACTACAAATTTTCCTCCCACCATTGTTTTAGCTGTGTAACGCACATTTGGATATATTGTATTTTCACTTTTAATCAATTCTATTTTTTTTTTTTTCCTTATTAAGACTTTCTCTTTGACTCATAGATTATTCAGGAATTTCCCATTTATTTTCAGTTCTTCCTGCTTTTGTTCCATTATTGACTTACACTTTTTTCTTATTGTTCTACTATTAATTTATAGTTCAATTCCTTGATTGCTAGAAGATATATTCTGCATGCTTGTTATTCTTTTTTTATTTATCAAAGTTTATTTAATAGCCCAGATAATGTTCTATCTGGACACATACTCTATGGAAACTTGAAAAAAATTGTTTTCTGCTTATTTGGGTGGAATGTTTTGTATGTGTCAATTCCGCCCTATGAGTTGATTTTGTTGTTTGGGTTTTTTGTATGTTTGCTGATATTATTTCTGCTAGTTCTGTCAATTGTTGAGAAAATGGTGTTGAAATCTCCACCTACAATTTCAGCTTTGTCTATTTTCCTCTTAATTTTTTGCTTAACACATGTAATTTAAACTCTGTGTTTGATGCATACAAATTGTGGGCTCTTTTGTCTTTCTGTCAGTTCAATCCTTTTATCATTGCAAAATGTCCCCCTTTGTCTGCAGTAATTTTCTTTTTTCTGAGGGCTGCTTTATTTGTTATTTATATAAACACTTTTGCTTTTTCTTAAGATTAATGTTTGCATACTGTACCCTTTTCTTCCTTTTTACTTTTAACCTACCTGTGTTATATTTGACATGGGTTTTTTTATAGATAACAAATCACTGCATCATTTTTCTAAAAATCTACTCTTCTAATCTCTGTTTTTACTTCATAGATTTACAGCATTTAGATGTAAAGTAACTATGCGTTAAGGCTTAAGTGTGCCATTGTATTATTTGTTTTCTTTTTACCCTTGAGCTTAGCCAAAAGGCTGAGAAGCAATGTTTATTTTATTTGTATTCTTTCTCCTCTGCCTCTTTTTTTCCCTTAACTTCCTATGGATTATTTTAATATTTTAAAATTTTCATCTTGTTTTTATTAGTGTTTTTGACTATATTGCTTTTTATAGTTTGGGGGGGATGGTTCCAGGTATTACAATATGTATACAATTTTTCATAATCAGTTGTTATCAGTGTTTTATCCCTTTCAGTGGAATGTAGAGAACTTAGTTTCATTTAGGTATTTTTACTATCCTCTCTTTAAAATATTTCCTCTGACACATTAAGCACTATATCAGAATGTATAAAGTATTTCCTCTGACACAAGCACTATATCAGAGTGTTCTAATTTTTGCTACAAAACTAAAATTTAAGAAATTCAATAAAAGTAGGACAGTCCATTATGGCCTGTCCTGTATTTACTCCTAAATTTTACGAACTTTATGACCACCCTGTATTTACTCCTAATTTTTACCTATTTCGGAGTTGCTTGGAGTTTGAGTCCATCTTTTATTTCTTTTTTCTTTAGAGAACTCCCACCATACATTCTTCAAGGGAGAATTTTCTAGCAACAAATTATCTTTATTTCCCTTCATCTGAGAATGTCTTTATTTCTCCTTAATTCCTGAAGGATATTCACCAGATATAGATATTGTGGTTTAAGTTCTTTTTTTTTTAAGTGATGAAAAATTTTGTGCTATTTCATTTTGGCCCCTGTGATTTTGTATCAGAAAACCTACTATCACTCACATTGGTGTTTTTCTAAACTTGGGGGGATCTTTGACTGTGTCCTTTATGGTTTGAATATAATGTCATGAGACTAGAGATTCTATTTAATCTTCTTTTGCTGTTGCGTTTTGCACTAGGGCCAGATGAATGTGCATGTTCAGGCTCCCAATGGGTCCTGTTGACAACTCCTTGGGGCACTAATCCACCCTGCTTCCTTGCATATGGAAAGATTGAAAATTCAGTTCCCTTGTTGGCCCCACTGACATCTTTCCAGTGCGAGTGGGGAATCAACTTGCTCTGCCAAGTTGCCTCTGATTGGGGGGGGGGGGGTCAGTGCTGATCCCTGCTGCCCTGGGGAAGGTGTACTAATTCTCTATTGCTGATTAAACAAATTACTACAAACTCAGTGGCTAAAACCAACACAGACTTATTATCTTACAGGTCTATAAGTCAAAATTTTAAGTCTCATTGAACTAAAGTCAAGGTACCAGCAAGACTGCATTCCTTTCTGAAGCCTCCAGAGTAAGATCTATTTCTTTGTCTTTTCTAGTTTCTAGAGGTTTCCCACATTCCTTGGATTAGGATTCCTTCCCTTTCTTTCTACAGACAACAAAGGAAGTCTGAGTCTTCTCACGGTGCCATCTCTCTTGTCCTCTGCAGATGAAAAAATTGTCTACATTTTAATACCCATGTGAATAGGTAAGGTGCACCTGTAAGTATAGGATGATCACCCCATCTAAAGGTCCTTAACCTTAATCACGTGAATAAATTCCCCTTTGCCATAGAAAGTAACATATTCACAACTGCTGATAACTACATATGGGCATTTTGGGGCTATTATTTTGTCCTCATAGGAGGGTGTAAGGGAAGTGAAGTGTCAACATATGAGGTGAAGCTTGTCTCCTCATTACTCCCAAGTAATGTAAGAGTTTTGAAGGATGAAATCTAGTAATCAGTCCTGTCGCCTGCTGCCTTGCTAGGTCTCTTCACTTGCTATGGCAGGTGGATGGGCAGCTCTTGCCCAGACATAGCACTGGAGTCAAAGAACCACCTGATTCTCTGTGCAGGGAATGAAAAATTAGTTGTCTTCTTGCTCTTGTTGACAGTCCACAGAAAGGGATAGAAATAACACTTGCTTTCTCCAGGGAAGAACAGAGGATGAGCACACTGCTCTATTCTGCAGACATCAGACATCACCTGACAGGGATATTGGAGCATTCCACCTTCTTCCCCATGGCTGGAAGGTGGAGTAGAACATGAACTTGCAGTTCAGTCCTGCTGAAACCCTGACAATGGTGTGTGTATGTGTTTAGTTTTCCACTGATGTGAGGTCAGAGTAGAACAGATGTATTGTCAAAAAGGATTACTGTTGTTAGGGCCACCTTTTTCCCAGTCATATAGCTAGCAGGAAAATAATTTTCTTGGAACTCGTTTGTATGATCCCTGTGCACAGTTCTGGGATAAGTGGAAGGCAATAAAATCTGTAGAGGACTCACTGACACCTCCTTTTTCAGGTCCCCAGATCTCCGGACAGCCACCATCTTACTTCCAACTTTCAGAGCTTCCCTGTACTTGTTTGTTAAGAATTTTTTTTTCAAAGTCTTTTTAATTTATTAAGGTGAGCTATTAGAGAAGAAATAGGGTTACTCTGCATTGTTGGAACTGCGAGTTTCTGCCACGATTTTTTAAACAGGAGAATTTAAGCATCTTTAGACTGGATAGAAATAGATATTGAAAGAATAGAAGTAAAATGACTAATTTTTTCTTAGTCATTTTTAGTCATTTCTTAGTAATTTTTCTTAGTCCCCTGGCCAGATCTATCTGCCTGATAAGAGGAATTTTGTATGCTTCAGGCCTTGGGTCGTGCTATACCAGTTTGACTAGATGGTCCTATAAACCTGTGTGACTCACCCCAGTAAAAACCCCACAAGGTTTAGGTAAGTATCTCTCTGGTCAGCCATGCCTTACATGTGTTGTCAGACATCATTGTCTGTAGAATTAAAAGTATCCCTTGCAACTCCAGTGGGAGGAGATACCTGAAAATTTGTGTCTGGTTTTCCCTGGACTTTGCACCATTTACCGCCTCCCTGTGCTGTGTTGTTTCATGTTATAAACTGCAGCCATGAGTATAACAGTTTTCCCAAGTCCTGCCAATCCATATAACAATTTCTTCAGCCTGAGATGAATGGGTCTTGGGGACCCTCAACACAGAGAAAAAAAAATGCATAAAGATATACACTTACTTGTAGGTACTGGGTAAAGAAATTCAATATTATTCCCTGCAGGTCCTAATTTTTCTCATGAAAGTAGAGGAAAAATTATCTGCGAGTGAAGAGCATAGTAAGAAGGGCGGTTTTGAGAAGAGACACAACGTCATGCAAAACATACAGGCGCAGAGGAGAGGGAGCTGGTAGGGACTTGTAGAAAGATTTCCTCACAGTTTGAGATTCCTGTGCATGTGGCTGTGTTTGGATCAGATCTGCATCCACCCAAGGGTGGGAGTGAAGAAGTGACACGTTTGGACTGATGCCAGGCTAATGTCGTGTGGAGACGTAGGTGTGTCAAAAGAAGAGAAGAAAAGAGACTGGACGGTATTTTGTTTCTCTAACTCACTGTCTGCTCAATCCTCACAATGGCCATTAGTTTAACCTCTCGTCACTGCAGGGTAGTCTGATTATCTGCTTTCTAGGCTTGGAAACCTAGACAACAAAAATCACTTGAGGCTGATTTGGAAAGCTCTTACTAGAAATGTTTAATGACAGCAGTCTGCACTGTCTTCAAATTATTTTCTTGTAATCTTTTACCCCTTCCTTAGAATAAAGTTATGAGAAATCGGAATCATTCACTATTTAGTCACCCCCAAAATAGATTTAGATTGACTACTGAAATATACAAAAGTGGTTTGAAGCCGTTCGTATATTTAAGGAAAAGTATATTTACGTGAAGAAACTGAAAATACGGATTTGTATCCATTACAGAATAAAATAGGAGTTTATGTAGTATATTTGCATGTACATGCAAACACAGCATATGACCAACCATATTCTACAATAATTTGGTGGCCAGTAAGTTTTTACTGAACTAGTGAGACTGTGTTTCTGAAGGCAGGAAGCCTGATAACACAACGTTATATTGTGTTGCTCTTCAACGAAAGAATGCTTTAAATATTTTTACATTTGAATCTCTTTTATAATCTCTTTCACAGAGGTCTTTCTTAATGATCTTTAATTTTTTCTATTTTATGTTTGCTGAGTGATGGCTTATCTGGTGGGAACAAAACAACTGTAATGAATGATTGAAAAGCACACCTTGGCATGCTGAGTCCTTAGCTGGTAACGAGGGCTCACATTTCAGGCAGTTTTCTTTCCGTGAAATACAATCTGGATACTCATGGTTCTTTTCATTTATTATTGCAGGTTTGTATGAGCCTTTTTTAAAGCCAAGAATTCTACCGTGTCTCTGATACAACTCTCTGTATTTTCTTACTCTTATTTTCTCCATAGAATAAGAGCTGGATTTTGTCTGAAGGCAAATAAATATAAAACTCTCTAAGGCTGGAATCAAGTTCAAACCTTTAAAATCGAAACTACATAACCCATCAAACCCTAACATATAACTGATCTTGCCTTCTCAGGCATATTATCTCAATTTATATGAATAATTATACAATAATAATTTCTTTGCACTTTGTTTCCCCCATCCACCTCATACGTTATCTCAGTAAACATACCTCTCTTTGTTTCTATTTTCATTTCAAGAAATAGCAGCCCCTTTAGTTTAAACTACAGTCATGGTGTTGATAAGCCTAAGTAAATCATGGTTAATACAGCAAACCTGTGCTATTATAGATATTAATACAATGTAAAAATGTATTAATGTTCGGAATGAATACAGTTCCTCCAGTCATCACATTATCAATACTTACACTGCATTTAGAATTGTTATTTCCCATTTATATTTTCACCCAAGTAATCAAATGAAGGCATTTTTAATAATATGTTTTTCAGGGCAGGCTGATTGATTATAGCAAATGTAATTTTCCATCCTTCCTGAAGATCCATTTTCACATTACACAAAGCATTTGAACACTGAGCTCGTGCAGGATGGCAATAGTGTGAGGATAATGTTTTCCTACAGGAGGGAAGAATGTAAGCCTTTCTATTTTATGATATTCTGCAGAGGGCATATATGAGTCCTTACATTATCTATGTTCTCTGCCAATGCCACAGTGCCATTACAAACTTCTTTTTTTCTAGCTTTTCTTTTTCATCGGCAAAAGAAATTGTATACTTGTATTAGTTTGCTAGGACAGCTATGATAAAGTATCACAAACTTGGTGGGTAAGCAACAGAAATGTATTGCGTCATAATTCTAGAGGATTGAAGTCCAAGATCAAGGTATTAGCAGGCTTGGTGCCTTCTGAGGGCTAGGATGGAAGAATATGTCCCAGGCTTTTCTCCTGGCTTGACGAAGGCCTTTTCTCTTTCAGTTTTCACATGTTCCTCTATCTATGTCTGTGTCCAAATTTTCTTTTGTTATAAAGACACCAGTCATACTGGGTGACAACCCACCATAATGGTTCCATTATAACTTGATTACCTCTACAAAGAATCTTACCAAATAAAGACACATTCTGAGCTACTGATGGATAGGACTTCAATATATAGGGGGTTTTATGGGGGAAGGGGACATAATTAAACCCATAACAGTTTTTATTCTACTTTATCCTACTTCCTTATAATGTATTATGTGTTTCAAAATGGCTAGAAGGGGATTTTGAATATCCTCACCACAAAGAAATAAGTGGTTGAGATGATGGATATAAGAACTACTTTGGTTTGATTTTTACACATTGTGTACATATATATATCACAGTTTGTCCCATAAATATGTGCAAATGTAATGTATAAATTAAAAACCAAATAAAACAATTTAGCTCTACTGTGATAGGATTTTCCAAAGAATTTAGGCTTGTCATCAATAATTCAATACAATTCAAAAACATTTACTGAGTATTTACTCACAGGGCTAGAAACATACTAGTATCTAAAATCAGATGGTTCAAAGATAAATATCAAAAACTTGTCTGTAGACTTCAAATGTGATGGCAAAGACGAACAGAATTACTAAAATATAAAATAATAAGTGCTATATTGAAGTTTTTGTTGACACCATGGTAAAAGACAGGAGAGAAGGTGTGATTCACTTTTGGGGTGTTGAGAAGTGGCTAAGAGAGCCTTACAGAAGTGGTAACTCACAGAATGGGGCAAGGAGTACATGTGGTGAGAAGTTTTGAAGGGAGCTAACTAAGTATGCCTGTCCTTCAAGTCAACCTTACCTTCTGTGCATTTATGCTTAGACACATTGGTTAGCTTTCTAGATGAAAATTGCTTGCTAGAAAACATTTATTGAGTTCCTTATGTGGGAAAGGTTGTGCTAATTGCTATGTGCTCTGAAAAAGTGAGTCATTTGCCTGTGAACTCTAGGCTTTCTCTATAGACCATCTGAGGCTGGTGTCTACATTAACTCTTCCACTGGAATACTAGAAATGGGCTTTTATTTTCCTCTTTAAAAAATGCCAAATTTCCCTTTCCCCTTCAATGCAGTTTTTAATATTCAAGCTTTACTGTTAAAGGGAAAGAATTTATTTACTGGGTCAGTTAGCACAGAACTAATTTACCGATATTATTGTATTTTGGTACCCATTGTTAATTTTGCTGGAGGCATAATTTGCTCTTCTATGCTAAAATTGTTAAGATCAGGAGGTTTTTATTTTTTTTTCTAAGTCACTAGAATTTCTCTGACAAAATCTGTTAGATTTCAGAAAAGATCTTTTAGAACATGGGAAGGGGTTAGTAGCCTGACCGTATGATGAAATGGCCTTTCTTTGTCAAACATAGTTGGTTTCATTTATGACTCAATGTGAAAAGACAGGTTCCTAAGGAAAGTTTCCACATTTTCATACTGTTCATAAATATTTTAACTTGATTTTACTTAGTGCCCAAATGAATAACCCATGAAAGGATTTGATTTTAAACCATTAATTATCACAGATTTCAGACCCTTTGTAAGAGACAGCAGATGCAGCATTATTATGAATCATAAGGAATCTTAGTAAGATGCATTCCCATTGTCACTGAACTAGTTAAAGGCAGTCAGGCAAGACTAAATTGTTGTGACATTTTCCCAGCCCCACTATTACCTGTCAAATTGGAAAAAAATCAAGGCATCAGGACAAGCTTACGTATTGATGTGCTCACTCTTGTTATTAATTGAAGTAAATGGATAAGCTTGTCCATCAGGAGTAACAAACACATCTGCTCATTGTTTAAAAAAAAAAAAAAAAGTCTCTTAACCTTTTGTTTCTTACAGGTCCCTGGGATTTGAAAAATGCTTCGTTCTCTATTCAAGAACCATGATGACTATTGTGTTTGTTCTACACTTTTTTTAATTTGCTGACAAAGTGAAATATGGAATAGTGTTTTCGCTTATTTCATGTTTGGCTCACAATGGATTGAGTTATATAAAGTAGGACATGGACAAATTATAAAAACCAGAACGAACAGAGTCTCTAATAGTCTTATATAACTGCAAACACTCTACATCTGCTTTAATCCATCATCTTCTTTCCTACTCAAATAAAATTGTGTTTTCCTCTCTCTGATTTCTAAGTACAAAGACAGCATTTTTCATACTGTAAACCTGAAAACTTTTGATGAGAAAATGCCTCAAAAGTGTAAAGGAGGAAATCTCTTTGGTTATTTCATTTGTGTGAGTCTATTAACTCCAAAAGTACATTGCAAGCTGTGATAAAGCAAAGCTATTCCAAACCTTCTTTAGCCTGAACAAGGTGTTTGTGACAATATTTTATTGGCATAAAAATAAAGAATTCATCTCCATGCAAAGGGTTAGAGTTTTCTTCTACGTTGGTGATAGAAAGACTAAGAACGATGTAGGAGAAAAAATGTGGCAAAATGATGTAATTATATTCATCTGAGGTTTTTACTTTAACCAAGAATTTGATGTTTGTTAGAGCTGGAATAAAGGATGCATCAAACATCATAGCTTGTTGTTTTCTTTTTTGAAATCCTATTAATGAAGACAACTGTTTTTCTCCCGCCTCTTGCCTATATTTAGAATTTCTACTGAAGGGTAAAAATAATAATTCTGTAGTGTCTTGATGTTTGCAAAATATTTGCTACTAAACATTATGAAGCCATAGAAAGTGAAAATGCAATTAAAACCCACTAATACAACATGTCTTGTTTTAAGAAAACAAGACAGATGAAAGAAAAGTAGATGGAGAAAATGGTACATATAGAAATGAAAGCAGCAGTGGTTGAGGAATTTCTCCAAACGTTTCTTTGCATTCTTTTTTTGCATTCTTCTGATGAAACTCAAAGTCCTATAGATGTCTGAACAGACATGAATACTGATGAAGAGGGCAGAGATGACAAATTAAGCCTTGTCTTTCTCCATCCCATGTTCCCTTTCGTGTAATCTATATTGGCATTTTTTCCTCTTCCAGAAGAGTCTCCCAAGCTTCCCAAGGCTCTGCCTGGAACTCCAGATTGTGGCCTTTGTAAATAACGTACATAAAGAAGGGCTGTTAAACTCTTGTTGAGTTATTTTTGTTTTGCACTTTGCACCTTCAGTGCATATGAGAACTACTCCCACACCATTTCCTGACAAACCAAATCTTGCTGTGAAGACTGAAAACGTTAGTCAGTTGCACCCTATTTTTAGGACTTGTAATGAAGAGAAAATGTAGTGTTATAACACCCATCCAAATGCTGGCACCCCAGTAGACGACTGCAGAGTTTTTAAGAGCTAATGTAGACAATTTATACAAAAAGGACCAAATCATGACCAATTCTGCAAATAAACAGACAACAGATCATTGGGAGTTGTGATGGGATCTATCTGTGGTTTGGAAACGCCAAACATGGTGCTATCGAAGATCACAGATGGCCTAGAATAGCAACAGCAGTTACCCAGGAACTGGACTTGGAAAGATGTTAATTTTAGTATTAAAGGAGGAGAATGGAAATAAGTCCAAAAAATCTTCTCTGCTACTGCTTTGGAAATCACATTTTAAAATGTCTTTTACTTTCCAAATAATAGTAGCTAACTTTTATTGAGGAGTTACTGTGTGCCAGCCACTGTCACACGTGCTGTGCATATATTAACTAGTTTAGTCTTTATGGCAAGTCTGTAAAAAGGGTACAGTTAATATTCCTGTTTTACAGTTAATTGAACTCAAATCCAGATAGCTTATAGCCACGGACTCACAGCTAGTACAGAACACACGTGCAGACCCAGAGAGCCCGACTCCATCACTGGCCTTTCATCTGACCTACCTGCTGCCACGGAGATTGATTTCAGAAGCTCCCTTTCACTTCTTGCGCCTTCATGCCACTGCCTATCACTTCCTTGCACACTTCCAGAGAAATCGGGTGTGGAAGAGAAAGAGGAAGCTGGAACACGCCCCAGATACAGAATGCCAACACTGTTACCATTTCTAAAGAGGTAGGCTTGTGCCATCCAGTGATGCATCCTGTGCTATGAACGTGCTGGTAACATGGTTTTTCTCATGGTGAACACATGCTGACCAACCTCTAGCCACTGAAAATCTTTGAGATTCTATATCTAATCACATTCTGGCACTCCTTGTTTTTCTCCCCATGAATTAGATGGGCATCCAAAAGAGCTCAAGATAAATAACATGGGCCCTTCTAAACGCGTGGGAAAGAGACTCCTCATGGGTAAACATGAGTACATGCACTGCTCCAGAGTGGTTAAGATTACTCTCTCACTGTCTCTTCCATATATACTCCCCCAGTGTCATCGGAGGGGTCCAGGCGTTCAGAGAATCCTGTTAGAGAAAAGCTGAGCTGGGAATATATTTAGTCTGGATAAAGCGGGATTATATTCAGGTAGTTTGGTGCTATTACTACATTGTTTTTCTTGCTGTCCAAGTAGAAAGAGCTTCTAGTGATATTGTGCTCATCTTTGTGTTGACTGACTGGGCTTTGTGATCAAATTGCAGGACTGAAGGTGACAGCTCCAGGGAGATGTGAGCCACGGCACACCCAGCACCAGGAGTGTGTGGCTACTGGAGGACACAAATGCACCAAAGCAGAAGACAGATTATTCACTTCCTGGGTGGTGTGATGCTTGTTGTTCTTACAAGTTTTTTTTTTTTTTTTTAATTTATACTTTGCTGTGATTTATTTTCTAGATATGAACTCACATCCACATCGAAGATTGTATTAAAAACTTTATATTATTTTCCTTAAAGAGTTGTCCCCCAACAAACTGTGTAAATTCATGCCCAATAAAGCCTAGATATGACCCTGCCTGAAAGAGACTGATGTATAAATTCAGAAAAACAAATTCTTACCTGACAATCCCAACAGAAATGCCAAGTGGAGACTCATGCTGACCTGCCTCGCATGTATTTTTCCTTCTAGGCAAGGAATATTCTTCAGGTTCTTGGGAATAAGGAATGAAAGAGTTGAGAGGTATTTATTTGATCTGAATGTGTAATAGCAGCAGATTCTCCTGGCTTAATGCAGTAGCTCTGCAAGTGAGGGGCTAGCCCCCCGGGCATTGATTGGCATCACCTAGGAAATAGTTGAAAATATAAATTAAATTCTCACTCTAGACCCACAGAATAATGATAGAGTTCCACCCCTCCACATGATTTGAATGCATTCCAAGTTTTGAAAAACATTGGTCTACTGCTTTGTGCTTTCACAATAATGAAAATGAAAATATGACAGCCAGGCTACTCTTCCCAGAAAAGATTTATCCGGACTTGTCAATATTTGTTTATCTGATTCCAGTTTTTCTGTGTTTTCATTGCAAACCTTTTACTTTCCTTCTCAGTATTAAATCTGACAGACTAGGATTGATTCTGCATATTTCTGTTGCCATCTATTAGGCTAGGGTCCCATCTGACTGTCAGAAGGCAACTTATTTTTCTCATTTCAGGTTCTTGGGGAGACCCACACCACTGTCTTTATATAGA
Source organism: Loris lydekkerianus (assembly GCA_963574355.1). Classification (NCBI taxonomy): domain Eukaryota; kingdom Metazoa; phylum Chordata; class Mammalia; order Primates; family Lorisidae; genus Loris; species Loris lydekkerianus. The sequence goes on from CAUYPK010090075.1 coordinate 17,314, forward strand.
GCAGATCTCTGAGATTTGTGAAGATGGTAATGAAAGACATTTGCGAGTCCCCAAATAACACTAACACAAAGGGCTCATCACGAAATGTACCATAACTAAAACTTCTCAGCCAAGTTTCTCAACCTGGGCTTTGCAGAAAAAGGGCATAACGCTGAGTTAATAGTAAAAGTTGCTAGTTAATTATGAATCAGAAGAGTTGAGCTACAACTCTTAATTCTCCTTCAATGACATGATGATGGGGCAGCACCTGTAGCTCAAGGAGTAGGGCACCAGCCCCATATACCAGAGGTGGTGGGTTCAGACCCAGCCCCGGCCAAAAACTGCAACAACAACAACAAAAAAGAACATGATGATGAATCATTTTCTTCTCAGACAGGCAGATTTCATCCATGTTAAGTACTTTTCTCACCTAAAACTTTTCTGGTCTCTAAACTATTTCAGCTACATAAACTCTACAATAAGAAAATAAAAATGCATCTTGAAAACCTCAGAACAAAATTTGCTTCACTTGTCATATGGGTGCCTGTTGGTTTATGCAAATTTTGAAGGGGCACCTCAACTTGATGAAGTCACACTTTTTGCCAAAAGTCATATAGTGTTTTACAGGTACTTATGATTAACCATTTCTTCAATTTCACTAAAATGTTCATAAATTACTTCATGATCAATTTTCACACTGACTCAAACACCACTTGGAACCCACTGAAGTTAAGGTCATTGTTGGCACGTTTATAATGTCACTCAAGTCTGGAAAGGCAGAAGACATTCTGTGAGTATTATAAAGTCACAAGAGAAAGGTAAAGCAGCCAGGTTTTCTTTTTCTTCAATGATTCAATTTCGGTACATTGTATATATCTAGGAATTTATCTATTTCTTCTGGTCTATCTAATTTATTGATGCCTAATCATTCAGAGCAGATCTTACGATCCTTTCTACTCCTTTGACAGCAGGTATTACATCTCTTCTTCTCTATATTTTGAATCTCATCATCCAGCCTTACCCCTATGTAACAGCAAAAGTGGGTCTGACTGAGAAGATCCAGTCAGATCCAAAAAAATTAAATGCAAGCCAGGTGTGGCTCCCACCTGTAAGCTTAGCACTTGGGGAGGCTGGAGTAGGTGTATTTCTTGAGCTCAGAAGTTCAAGACCAACCTGATCAAGAGCCAGACTCCATCTCTATTAAAAAGAGAAAAACTGGCTGGGCATTGTGGCAGGCACCTGTAGTCCCAGCTACTCAGGAGGCTGAGGCAGGAGGATCTCTTGAGCCAAAAAGTTTGAGGTGGCTGTGAGCTATGATGGCACTCTACCCAGAGAGAGACAGTGAGAGCCTGTTTCAAGAAAAAGAGAGCTATTAAAAGGGATACATGGACTGTCAGGAAGGGGATAATCAAAAGGCATGAGAGAAAGTTTATCAAGGATGTGAGAGAACTTTCATTGTGATGGGGTGGTGGCTACAGGGTCATTGACTGTGGCTTTCTTGGGGAATGAGGAAAAGTTGAGGAGGCTAAGGAAATGACTGCAGGATCCCATCACTCTGTGAGTTCTATGACATTGGAATATAACTCTTGAGTGTTAAGTCAAGACTGCATTTTCTTTCTTTCGTGAGAAGTGGGATACTGAGGTGCCCCTGCACAAAGTTGGCTTTCCCACCCATACCTCAGCCTGACCACCACATTCCCTGTGTAGCTAAGGAGCTCTGTGGTTGTACTGGTGGAAAGAAAATGATAATCACTAAATTTTTACATCTCAAAGACTTAACTACACATATGTTTTTCTCCATGAGCTGCATAATTAGCCGTTTCATGTGGAAAGAGATTATATGAAGAATTTGGGCCAACATTTGGGTGGTAAGTGTGTACTCTCAGGCTGCAGTGTTCCTTTCATCCATTATGCTCAGATAAAGACTTTTTTTTTTTTTTGAAAAAATAGTTAGGAAAAAATATACAAACAATTAAATGTAAAAATATTAAATTAGGATTAGTTTTGCATTTTATCAATAGCAATGAAAAAATTACTGGAACTACTCATATAGAGAATTTTTCAATGTTACTATGACTTTGTCATCAGCTCTTACTGCAATTAGAAAAATGCAACAACAGAAAATTCTTGGTACACAATTAACCATCCAGTGTTGTAACTAGCTAGTAGTTAGAAGACATCTTTGAAAGAAAACAGTATGTGTTTAAAAATTGGGGGCTATACACTTCCATTTAAATATTATTGTAGTAAAATGCTATTAAATTCCAGACCTTTATGCTTCCCAGTAAACTAAAATATGCATTCAAAAGTTCCAAGATAAGGTTCTTGTTCCGCTTTCATCCCTACAGAGCCCTTCTAACTTTTAAGCTCCTTTGAAAGTCAACAGAAATGTCATAGGAGGTATGAAAAGAAGTCAGAATCCAGTGAATTAATCCTGAGGAAAACTACAGCTTCTACAAATTTTATTTCATCATTTATTCCACATTTGACTTGATCTTTTTCGAAAGGAACAATAAAGGTCAGATACACCACTAAAGTTTTAAATGTTGCAAAAGACACCCCCCACACCCACACACATACACAATTAGATCTGGTTATAAAACAATCCAACTCTAATTGTTCTTGTTAGTATAAGTCTATGCAAGCATAAAATTTGCTGAAATATTTTAAGAATACTTATTCCATGTCAGACAACATTTGGGAAGAAAATTATTCCTAACATCATTGCAATTGTTTAATGCAAGTATGCTTCTGACATACATAGGTGAGGGGTGGGAATGAAATGGCCCTCACATTTGGAAATGCCTCTGTGAGGGCAGACACCCCCTTCATCATGTCGCTGTAAGTCTTGCAAGGGATGAGTGGTCACTCTCATTTTACAGGTAAGAAAATGAAATCTCTAAGAGTGTAAGAAAATTACCCTATGTCCTACAACTGAGATCAAAATTTCTGTGATTTAAGAAAAAAAAGTGAAACTTGCTTCTTACCAATACACAAGCATTCGCCTTACCAGTAGCTTGGGTTTATAAAAAGCCACACCTCCCCAGAGCCAGTTCCAACTTTCTCTGAGAACGCCCAGGCCCAGAGGCTCGGAGAGCCCTTGACAGCCACAGTTCACACAATATTAAGACTTGGAGCTGCCCAGGATGCATAGTTTCAGAGGAAAAAAGAAGGAAGGCCCTGAGAAAATTTGTCACAATTAAGAGAATGACCTTGAGAATATTCTCTGCGATTCCTTTGTCTCAAAGTATTTTTCCCCTCACATTGCCTCAAATATTTTATTCACTTTTGTGTCCTGAAATTATGTATATCACAGGTGTAAGGATGTATAAACATAAACACCTTATTAGTCATTCATATATCAGTAAGGATATTTTTAGATTAAGTTTCCTTTATATTTCCTTGAAATAAACTAAACTGAGAGAATTAGAGTTTTGACTGTGGAAGAAGTCAAGTAATGTTGGAGCATGGGACATGCTGTGGAGATCACAGCTACCTGGGGTTATCCCGGCACAAGGACACCACAGAACAGAAGACTATTAGATGTTGGGAAGGAACAGTAAAGAGGTGGGAAGGGAACCCAGAGACAGTCCTTAGGGAGTTTTATGAGAGTGACGTGAGCTTTAGGAAGCAGACTGGCTTGGAGGTGGGGGCCCAGGGAGTATGCCAGTGGGCCACTTAACCTTCCTCCACATTCACTAGGGACCTCACATTTACACTTCTATGTTATAACTTAAGGCTTTCTTGACTTCTGAGAGTCCTGGATCAACACACTTTTCCATGAACACTCTCATGAACAATGCTTCTCTTTACCTAGGAGTGGAATTTAGGATTGTCTGACCCAACTACATTAGAGATTAAAAATGTCTTTTTGAGTTGGGTGTGGTGGCTCAATTCTATATTCCTGTCACTCTGGGAGGTTGAGGTGGGAGGATTCCTTGAGTTTGGGAGTTCCAGACCATCCTGAGCAATAGTGAGACTCCATCTCTACTAAAAATAGGAAGAAAAAAAAGAATAGCTGGGTGTGGTGGTACACTCATTAATTGATCACTTGAACCCAGGAGCCTGAGGTTGCTGTGAGCTAGGCTGATCCCATGACACTCAAGCCTGGGCAACAGAGTGAGTCATTTGTGTCCAAAAAAAAAAAAAGTCTTTCTGCAAGCTTGAGAACTAAACCACCAATTATAACTATTTCTTTATAAAAATATATCCCATATTTGAAACACTTGCCTAAGGAACAGAAATTTTGTACCAAACATATTCATTATATATATATATATATATGTTCATATTGTGTATATATATGTATATATATATATGCACACACACACATATACATACAAAATACCTATGTGACTTAGTAATATATATGTGTATATAGATATATTCACAATCTATGTTCATGAAACATAATTAGCTAAAAAAGTGTAGGGCTTATGATTTAGGCCATCCTGAAGTAAAGGGATTAAGAAAATAAAATCAAACATAACTTTTTGCTTTTAATTTAATTTAATTTAATTAATTAATTTTTTTTTTTTTGAGACAGAACCTCAAGCTGTCTCCCTGGCATCACAGCTCACAGCAACCTCCAACTCTTGGGCTCAAGTGATTCTCCTGCTGACGCTTTCCAAGTAGCTGGGACTACAGGCGCCTGCCACAATGCTGGGCTACTTTTTGGTTGCAACCATCATTGTTGTTTGGCAGTCCCGGGCTGGATTTGAACCTGCCAGCTCAGGTGTATGTGGCTGGCACCTTAGCTGCTTGAGCCACAGGCACTGAGCCCTTGATTAACTTATTTATTTATTTTTGAGACAGACTCTCCCTCTGTTACCCGTGGTACAGTGCCCCAGTCTTCTAAGTAGCTGGGACTATAGGTACCTACCACAACACTTGTTTCATTTTTCTATTTTTAGTAGAGACAGGCTCTTGTTCTTGTTCATAGGCAATCCACCTGCCTTGGCCCCTGAGAGTGTAGGACTACAGGCGTGAGCCAAACACACATGGCCTGTTATTATTATTATTACATTCTTCATCTACTTTATAGAAAATGTTATAAGAGAATAGTTATCAAGTAGGAATATTGATATTTTTAAAGATTTTTATTAGTTTTCTTTTACCCTCTTTGACTTGGCAAATTTTGCTTCATAGTAGAACGCCTAAGTGACCAGGCAAGAACACAGAAAAATTGGTATTGTTTTTCCAGATTCTATAATGAAGTTCTTGAAAGAATTTCATATGGGTGTACTGAAAAGAACAGTGAATCAAGAGCTAGGAAATATGCCTTGTTACTCCAGCCTTGTTACTCATCATTCTAGAAAAATTCTTTCTGGAGTTGCTTAACCAACTCATTGGTTACCAGATGTTTGATGTCAAGAACAATTCAATGTTTTAAAAAAGGAATGTGACAATCAAGTGATTATTTTATATGTTGTTTGATAAGGATAGTAAAAATAATTATCATCTCCTTCACTTTTATGTGAAATAATAATGTAAAAATTTTTAATAAATAAATAGAGCCCCACAAAAGCTCATACCATACAAAGTTCTTATTTTGCCACAAACTAATAAAAACCTGTTAAGGGGCTTGGCACCTCTGCTCAGTGATTAGGGTGCCAGTCATAGGCACCAGGGTTGGTGGGTTGGAATCCGGCCCAGACCTAGTAAACAACAATGACAATAACAAAAAATAGGCGGGGGTTATTGGCAGTCACCTGTAGTCCCAGCTACTTGGGAGGCTGAGGCAAGAAAATCACTTAAGCCTAAGAGTTTGAGGTTGCTGTGAGCTGTGACATCACAGCACTCTACACAGGGCGACAAAGTGAGACTCAGTCTCAAAAAAAAAGAAAACTGTGTTGTTGTCATTGTTCTTCAGAGCGACATAAAGATAGCACAGACTTAGTCTACCTGTTACTCAGTCTCTTCACTGGAAAATAATAGAGTTAGAATAAATAACCTCAAAGATGAATTTGGATTTTAAAATTTCATTTTATGACTACTTCATGAAAGGACTATCTTATTTTCTTTCTTAAATGAATAAAACATACAATTCTTACCACAGTCAAGTTCAACATAGTAATAGTAAATTGAGGTTTGGGTTATAAAGTCTTTAGACATGATATGCATTCACCATATATAGTATGGAATCAACCATATCTATGTAATCCTTGAATTAAATATTTTTCTATTAAATTCAGAGTTGGGAAAAATATCTCCCACTCTCTTTTCATTTCAAGGAACAATTTGTACCTAGGAAAATGAAAGGTAGCTCAAGTTACATCATTACCTTTCATAAAAATCCTTTAGTGGATAGCTGTGGTTTATTGAGCATTTACTACAAACCAGGTACTATGCAAACACTGTCATATTTAACACTCACAGGAATTCTATAAGGAAGATGACATTGCATCTAATTCATATGTGAAGTCTCCAGATTTTAAAAACAAGTCCAAAGAGTCAACATTCATGGCAGAGCTGGGATTTAAATTTTTCTTCCTATCAAACTGTAGGGTATCTCAAAATTTGCCTCTAAAGTCACCATACATAGGGGAAATGGGAAATCGTAGCTATACCTACCTTTATTAACCAAATATTGTCTACATGTTGGCACCTCTTTGTAAAATTTTATAAATATTTTACTTTGTAAATAAGGTACATTTAGCTATAATTTCCCATTTTCCCCATTCATGGTGACTTTGAGGGTGACTTTTGGGACATCCTTGTATTTCTGCTTCATATCTCTGTTTCCAAAATTCACACCATTAAGCTTCTTTTGAAATGGTTTTGTACATGCTAGTTTCTTTCCCAGAATGGTTTATCTTACACTCCTTTTTCCACAAAAGCCTTCTCTATTACATTTCAAATGCCAAACCTTTTATACCTCTGAAGGAATTGGTCTCTCCTTTCCAAACCCTCAGAGCACTATATTTATATCACTCCTTTGGCATTTTTCTCAATGAGCTCTAACATTCTCCATCATCTTTTTACTTCTCCTTAATGAATGATAAGTACTTTAAAGAGTGTGTTGTGTCAACCTTACCAGAATATGTGGTCAGTTACAATTTTATCATCTCATATCTCTAGGAAACATGAAAATGTAAGTGACAAAAATTAGAAAAAGAAAAAATCTGTAAGGATGTTAGAACTGCTTTTGAGTAGTAAAATTTTTCTTTTTCTTTTTTTGAGTACTGAAACTTTTTGTGTAACTAAAGCTATATTGTGACCTTGCCAGGTTTTTCACTATTTATTAATTTTATTATTCCATTTCCCTATTTTTACATTTTCAGTACCCGAGTGGGAAGACAGTCAGCCAGCCCCCATTCCTCACATAACCCTTCTCAGTCTCTCTCTGTCCTGAAGACAGTCACACGAGTCTACCTTTCCCTGCATCCAGTACAAGAGAAAGTCCCCAAGATAAAGAATTAGCAATGATTGAGAAACTGAGTTTCTCTCCTTAAATTTATCAACTAGATATATAATGCTCCTATGATATATTATTTCAAAAGATTAGGAAAGTTTTTTCAGAACATATGAGTGTCAGAGGTAACTGGTCAAAGGAAAGTAACAATGCAATGAAATTTTGTTGTTGTTGTTGTTCGCTTTTTAAGCCAAAAAAGTAAAACACAGAAGTAAAATCTAGACATCCAAATTGGAAATGGGAGCATTTGAGAGTGCTGAATCCTACCCTCTACATCACCAAGGAGAGTCAAGGAAGTAGGAACATTTGGAAGCTGCTATGTGAATTTATGTGACCCTTGAATATGTCTCTAAGCAAATAATAGGGCCCCCATACAGTTCTTTTTTTCACTGGTTCCTTAAAAAAAACAACAACAACAACATTAAAAAACTCTTCCAAGTTTGTATGAAACTGTGCAGAAGAGAAATGCTTGATCTGAAATACCTTAATGGACAACATGCTCAGATAGCCATATACATAGACATTGGAAGTTCAAGTAAATTCTATTATGGTTATCAAAATAGAACAAGAACATTTTAAACTAACTCTGGTCAGTCTAGCTCTTTTAGGTTAAGTGGCTTAATATATAGAATGTTTTTTTAAGGTAAGCATCCAAAAAAAAAAAAAAAGTGTAACCTACCATTTATTATTTAAAGCATTCCATAGATTCTGTCCTACAATATTACCAGTATGACCTATAAAATTAAAAGGAAATACTATAGTAGTTCTAAGTCCAAATAGAATGTTTTATGTACAGCTTAACTGGACCCATTTTGAATACCACCATGACATCTGTGAGCAGAAGATGGGATGGCAGTGGTCTCTTGTTTCTCCTTAATTAAGCATCTTTTTTCTTTCCTGCCTCATTCATTAAAACTATTAATGTTGATGGGAGGAGACAATAATCTGGGAGCTGGAAAGGATTTGTATTTGAGTACCAACAGAAATATGCCCAAAACAAGATAGAGTAGATCTGAATTAAGTGTCTTTATTGTAATCATGCAAGCAGGGAGTCAGAACACTAGAAAGAAGAAAAGAAGCTGGGATTTCACATTCAAAATTGAAGTTTCCAATCTTTCTTGTGATTCAGAAAAATCTAAGATGTTACAAGAGGTGAGAGCATAAGACTCTAAATTCTGTGTCATACTCAACTTCCAAAAAAACTTGGCCAACTTAGTCTCAATTGAGATTATTAAAATTCTCATTGTGCTTTGTCAAAGAGCAAGTGGTTGTGGTAGATGTTTTTGTTTCTTAGTTCTCTATTCTGCTCCATTGGTTTATGTCTCTACTTTTATACCAGTGCTATGTTGTTTTGGTTAAAATAGCTTTGTAGTATAATTTGAAGTCAGATAATGTGATGTCTCCAGACTTGTTCTATTTGATTAAGATCGCCTTGTACTATAACTTGGTATACGCAATGTATCCAGATTTATTTTATTGGTTAAAAGTGCCTTGTAGTATAGTTTGAAGTCAGGTAATGTGATGCCTCCAGATTTGTTCTTTTTGGTTAGGATTACTTTGTCTATTCAGGCTCTTCTTTTTGGTTCCAGATGATGCATAGAATTATCTTCTCTAGATCTGTTGGTGTTTTGATGGGGATAGCGTTGAATCTGTAAATCACTTTGGGCTATACAAACATTTTAACAATACTGACTCTACCAATCCATGAGCATGGGATATCTTTGCATTTGTTTATGCTGGAGAAAGGAAACCCTATTCAAAAATGGTTATGGGAAAACTGGATAGCAACATACAGAAGAATGAAACAGGACTCCCATTTCTCATAGTTTACAAGAATTAATTCAAGGTGGATGGAAGACATGAAACAATAAAAAATCTAGAAGAAAATATAGGAAAAACTCTTCTAGATATTTGCCAAGGCAAGGAATTTATGACTATAGCCCCAAATGGCAATATAAGAATGAATAAATATGACTTAATTAAATTAGAAAGGTTCTACACAGCAAAGAAAATAATCAATAGAGTAAATAGACAACCTACAGAATGGAAAAAAATAGTCACATACTATACATTCAATAAAGGCCTAATATCCAAAATCTACAAATAAGTCAAACAAACCAGAAAGAAAAAAACAAACAATCCCATTAAAAAGTGGGCAAAAGACATGAAAAGAAGGTTTTCAAAGAAAGACAGATAAATGGCCAACGAACATATGAAAAAAAAAAAAAAGCTCAATATCACTAGTCAGGGAAATTTAAATTAAAACCACAATGAGACACTAACTTACCCCTGTCAGAATGGCCATTATTAAAAAGGCAAAAATCAATTAATGCTGGATGGATGCAAAGGGACAAGAAAATTATATTAAGGTTGTTTCAAAGGTTTTGTTCATTTTAATGTCATGTGTTTTTGTAGCTCCATATCTCAATAAATATTTATTCTACTGTGTCGTGGTATATACTGATCGATGGAGAATTTTGTACTCTATACATTGATGCTGTTCATTTT
>CAUYPK010090076.1:0-12267 GCA_963574355.1 Loris lydekkerianus
GCTACTTGGGTGGTGGATGAAGGAGAATTGCTTTAGCCTATTTTTTTTATGTTGGTGTGTGCTATGATGATACAGCAATCTACCCAGGGCGACAGCTTTAGGCTCTGTCTAAAAAAAAAAAAAAAAAAAAAAAAAAAAACCCTGCCAACAGCAGAGTTGTTGTAGTTGAAGGAGAGGAGAAAAAGAGGTGAAAGGGAAGGGAAGGCCCAGTCATTGACCTTCAGCCATGTCATAAGCCATTTTTTGGGCACAGAATAAAACTATTAACGTTGATGTTTTCTGAGACCACTTTGAATTTGATTCATGATCTTCATTATTTAGGAACATAAATGTACTGAGTTAGATCAACCTTCTATAAAAGGTCAATTTCATTCACTCATTCTTTAAACAATTACTCATGGAATATCTATGATGTGCCAGGCACTGTTCTAATCACCAGGGACATAACAATAAATGAAAGACACAAATTTTCTACTTTCATGAAATTTACATGATAACAGGCAAAGACACTAAATAAATTATATATGTGTCTGTGTATGTACACAGAAATGTGATTTTTTTTAATGAGTACAAAAAAAGTGAAATAGCATAAGAGGCTAGTGAAAGGGCATATGTCTGTGAGGGTGCATATGTACAAGGGCTCCCTTGTGAGGGTGATCTTTAAACAGGGAATAAATTAAGATACCTGGAACAATAGCTATGCTGATGGGAGAAACACTAAATGCAAAAGTGCAAAGGCAAGAAAGTGTGTGGGATATTTGAGAAGAACAAATATGACCAAGTGGCAGGAACAAAGTGAGCCAGGGTAAGAGCAGTACAGATGAACTCAGAAATGCAAAAGCCCCTTTAGAGAAGAGGCCAGATCATCTTTTCCATCGCTACCCAGGGGGCCACCAGTGAGTCACATAGCAGATGTTCAATAAATACATGTCCAGAAATCTACTGTTTGGCAAACAGAAGGCTTCAGAGAGTATATCTAATTCTTTAATTCTTCCATCAAAATGTCCAGGTAGCCAATTTTGTAATTTATTTGTGTGATGACAGTTCAGAATATCCCCGTCTCTTAAGGAGAATGTTGTCTCATTCTCTAGTGACTCCTGCCTCGCGGACAATGAGTTTCCTGTGTTTTCAGGGCCGCATCTCCCACCACATTCCCAGAGTTTCTGATGTTCTTACTGCTCAGATTACATAGTATGGCATGTTCCAAGGAAAATGATGACTTGTAAAGGATGAAAGTCATAATACATAAGACACCCTGGTACATAAAAATCACTTTTTGTTTTAAATCAGAAAAGAAATAAATTGTTACAAAATTAATGGCCTTACACTGTGGCTTTGACCTTAGGAAGACTTCTGTCCATGTAGTTTTGTCAACAACTCTGCACTTAGTCTACATTCAGCTCAATTTCAGAGCTAAACTGTTATCACAAGGTGAAAATTAATTCATTCTTTCGTTTCTATTTCTGGGAGCAGGCCATTTTTAACATAATTTCTTAGTTGGAGTAATTTTCAAATGAGATTGTTTTTATGGCAGGCTTTATGAATTTTTTTTTTTTTTTTTGAGATGGAGTCTCATTATGTCACCCTCGGTAGAATGCTGTGGCATCACAGATCACAGCAACTTCAAATTCTTGGGCTTAAGCAATTCTCTTGCCTCAGCCTCCCAAGTAGTTGGGACCACAGGTACCTACTACAACATCCGGATAGTTTGTTGTTGTTGCAGTTGTCATTGTTGTTTAGCTGACCCAGGCTGGGTTCAAACCTGCCACACTAGGTGTCTGTGACTGATGCCACAACTACGGCACTATGGGCGTCAAGCCAGGCTTTATGAAATCTTACCAAATAGACCTATGTCTTGTGTTTCTTTTTCTAAAGACAGCCATGATTCCATCATTCCCTCTCTGGGCACCCACCATCTGCTAAGAAATGTGACTGGTTCCTGGTTTTCTGGTCCCTTTACAATTTGTAACTGAGTTTAAAAAAAAAAAAAAAGATTCTATTTGCAACTCTAAATATGTCAAGATTGATCAGACTGTTCAAGAAAAAAATGCAATCTTTGCTTTTTTTAATTTTATCTTAAAGGGACATTGCACCTTTGGTGAACTGAAGTTGGTTTCAAGTCACCTACACATACAAACCCACATGATGCAGACACAACCTTGAACGTGAGCAACACTGATCACGCAGTAGCGTGGACTATTATCTTATAGTTGAAACAAAGAAAACCAGGGTACTTTATAGATCTATCATGGATAGAGATGGGTCGTTAACACTGAAAACCAAAAAGGATAGGAACTTTTGCCATCAGAAAATCTGTGTGATTAGGTAACTCTTCAGCTACCTTAGTTCCCTAATATATTAGAATGCAACCTGGGTGTAGGCCTCTTTCCTTTTACTCTTTTCCTGTCCCATAGCATAAAACTAATGACCCTATGGAGACAAGAAGTCAGTAGCCTTGACCTTACTATTTATATGGCTGAATTTACAAAGGTATTCACTGTAGTAGTTCAGAATAAAGGTCCTATCAACACTCTTTGATGATCTTGAGACAAGAGTACCACCCATCTGCTTCAGATACATTTCCACTTTCAAACATACACTATTTGGACTAAGGTGACCAACCAGCTAGATTTGCCCAGGGCTGGGACGCAGGACTTTCAGTGCTAAAACAGCGAAAGTCCCAAACAAAATAGAACCCCTAATAAGGAATGGAGCTGTCGACACTAGGACTCAATGTTGCTACTTTGCCACACAAGATATAGTGACTCAAGGTCCAGGCCCTTGAGAACTATGTGGAAGTTCTCCCACTTTTCTACTGTCAGAGCAACCTCTGACAATTTTTACATTAGCAAAATAAGGATAATAGTTGTACCTACTTCCTAATTCTCCCATAAGAATTAAGTTAACATTAATATGTATAATACGCTGACAACAAAGCCTGGCATATAAATCAGTGCTTAATAAATGTTACCTATTGGCAGTGCCTGTGGCTCAGTGAGTAGGGCGCCGGCCCTATATATCAAGGGTGATCAGTTCAAACCCAGCCCCAGTCAAACTGCAACAAAAAATAGCTGGGCGTTGTGACGAACGCCTGTAGTCCCAGCTACTAGGGAGGCTGAGGAAAGAGAATTACCTAAGCCCAGGAGCTGGAGGTTGCTGTAAGCTGTGATGCCACATCACTCTACCGAGGACGATAAAGTGAGACTCTGCCTCTAAAAAAAATAATAATAATAAAAATAAATAAATGTTATTTATTGTTATGAGCATAAGGGAGAAATGATACAGGACTTCTCTGCTCTGTTACTGATTCTCTTCCAATGAATCTTAAATATCTTGTGTATATTATCCTTTCAAACATTAAAAATGAAAGAAAAGGGGACAAAAAGGAAGGAGGGAGAAGAAAAAGCAAGAAAAATGAGAGGGGGCAGTACCTGTGGCTCAGTGGATAGGGCACCAGCATCATATACCCAGGATGGCAGGTTTGAACCTGGCCCTGGGCAGCTAAAACAGCAGTGACAACTGCAACAAAAAATAGCTGGGCGTTGTGATGGGCACCTATAGTCCCAGCTGCTCGGGAGGCTGAGGCAAGAGAATCACCTATGCCCAAGAGCTAGAGGTTGCTGTGAGCCGTGATGCCACAACACTCTACTGAGGGCAACAAAAGTGAGACCTTGTCTCTAAAAAAAAAAAAAAGAAGAAGAAGAAGAAGAAGAAGAAAGAAAAATGAGAGAGGAAGGAAGAGAGGGGGAAAAAGGAAGGAAGAGACAGAGAGAAAGAATGAAAGAAATTAAAAATTATGGTCAGGGGCGGTGCCTGTGGCTCAGTGGGTAAGGCACCGGCCCCATATACTAAAGGTGTTGGGTTCAAACTCGACCCCGGCCAAACTGCAACAACAAAAAAATAGCCAGGCGTTGTGGCAGGTGTCAGTAGTCCCAGCTACTTGGGAGGCAGAGGGAAGAGAATTCGCCTAGGCCCAGGAGTTGGAGGTTGCTGTGAGCTGTGTGACACCGCAGCACTCTACTGAGGGCAATAAAGTGAGACTCTGTCTCTACAAAAAAAAAAAAAATAAATAAATAAATAAATTATGATCAGTTACAGTCATAAGGTTTATTTTCTATCTTAAAAAAAATTACAGTCAGGCTCGGCACCTGTACCTCAGCAGCTAGGGGGCCAGCCACATACACCAGAGCTGGCAGGTTTGAACCCAGCCCGAGCCTGCCAAACAACAATGACAACCACAACCAAAAAATAGCCAGGCATTGTGGTGGGTGCCTGTAGACCCAGCTACTTGGGAGGCTGAGGCAAAAGAATCGCTTAAGGCCAAAAGTTTGAGGTTGCTGTGAGCTGTGATACCACAGCACTCTACTGAGGGTGACATAGTGAGACTCTGTCTCAAAAAAAAAAAAAAGGGGCACCAGCCCCATATACTGAGGGTGGCGGGTTCTAACCCAGCCCCAGCCAAACTGCAATAAAAAATAGCCAGGCACTATGGCGGGCATGGTGGCAGCTGCCTGTAGTCCCAGCTACTCGGGCGGCTGAGACAAGAGAATCATCTAAGCCCAGGAGTTGGAGGTTGCTATGAGCTATGACACTACCAAACTCTACGGAGGGTGATAAAGTGAGACTCTGTCTCTAAAAAAAAAAAAAAAAAATTATGGTCAGTTAAGTCAAGATTTACTTTCTTTCCCACAAGGACATGAACAAAGCACACATAAAAAATGTATTTATTCATTTATTTAGAAACAGGATCTTTGTTGCCCAAGCTGGAGTGCAGTAGCCATCATCATAGCTCAGTGTAACCTTGAATTCCTGGGCTCATGAGATCTTCCTATCTCAGTTTCCTGAGAAATAGGACTATAGGCACAGGGCACCACACCCTAACTACTTTGTATTTTTTTTAGAGACAGGGGTCTCTCTAAGTTGTCCAGGCAATGAGAACTCCCTATCTCCCATCTTAGCCTCCCAGAGAGCTAGGATTACAGGCTGGAGCCACTGCCCTCAGCCTTGAAAGATATTTTTTAGAGACAGAGTCTCACTTTGTTGCCTTTGGTAGAGTGCTGTGGAGTCATAGCTCACAGCAACCTCAAACTCTCCGGCTCAAGAGATCCTCTTGCCTCAGTTTTTCATTTTGAGTACAGAGCGGGAGGTGGGGGGGGGGGGTGTCTTATTCTCACTCAGGCTGGTCTAGAACTCCTGAGCTCAAGCAATCTACCCACCTAGGCCTCCCAGAGTGCTAGGATTAAAGGAGTGAGCCACCTGCCAAGAAGATGTCTTTAACATGCAAATAATTAACACGAATACAGTCGGCATTTTCAGGGTAAGTAACTGCTCCCATCAGCATTGTTTAGCATAACTAAAAATGTAAATAACCTAAATATCCATCAGTTAAGGCAATGATTACAATAATAACCAGCGGACTCTGCAATTTGTTAAAATGAACAAGGTAGATTTATATGCTGACAAGGAAAGAGCCCCAAGGCATACTGTGTCAGAACAATACATAAAGCAAAATCCCATGCATATAAACCAACAAATCACAAAGCTGTCTCTGTATACATACAAGCACAAGGTTTGAGAAGATAGGCACATAAGTACTTAAGGATTACTTACAAGAAGAGAATGGATTGAGTATGCTTGAAAGAGAGACTTACTTTGATGTCAAAATTATTTGTTACTTGAAATTTTTACAAAGAGAGTGTATTTATTTTCTGTTAATACTTTGTCTTTTTAAGAAAGTAACACTAAAGCAACTGGACGAAATAATTTCCCCTCAGAATTCTGTTCTTTTCACTCTTCCTTCTCCTTCTTTTCCAACATCCCTCCAATAAAGGAAAATAAATGTGCTGTTAAGTGCCAAAGGATCCCAGATTCCTGTAGTTGAGATATACAGCATATAACTCACTAATTCATGATAATAAGAGCTAATCATGGCAAAGTGTCCACCAAATTACACCAAAGTACAAATCGAAAGAAACAACTGTACTGTTGAGGATAATTAATCAGTGAGTTTTTAAAAAAATAAAATTTGGGCCAGGCAGTGGCTCAGACTAGTAATCATAGCACTTTGGAAAGCCGAGATGGGTGGATTGCTTGAGCTCAGGAATTTGAGACCTTCCTGAACAAGAGTGAGCCCTCCTCTACTAAAAATAGAAAAAACTAGGTGGGCATTGTGGCGGGTGCCTGTAGTCCCAGCTACTTGGGAGGCAGAGGCAAGAGAATTCCTTGAGACCAAGAATTTGAGGTTTATGTGAACTATGATGCCACAGTACTAACCTGGGGCAACAGAATGAGACTGTCTCAATAAAAAACAAATAAATAAAATAATTTTAAAAGGCTCGGTGCCTTGTAGTTCAGCAGCTCTATCAGTAGCTATAATCTTAGGACTCTGGGAGGCCGAGGGCAGTGGATAGCTTGAGCTCACAAATTTGAGACCAGCCTGAGCAAAAAGTGAGACCCCATCTCTACTTAAAATAGAAAAACTGGGGCATTGCCTGTGGTTCAGTGAGTAGGGGGCTGGCCCCATATACCGAGGGTGGCAGGTTCGAACCTGGCCTCAGCCAAACTGCAACAACAACAACAACAAAAGGGCATTGTGGCAGGCACCTGTAGTCCCAGCTATTTGGGAGGCTAAGGCCAGAGAATCACCTAAGCCCAAGAGCTGGAGGCTGCTGTGAGCTGTGACGCCATAGCACTCTACTGAGGGTCACAAAGTGAGACACTGTCTCTAAAAAAAAGAAAAAAGAAAGTAAAATAAAATAAAAAATTGTAACAAGGCATATAGGAGTTATCAGCCAAGCATTGTGGACAAAACCAATATATATACACATGTGTAGAGGTTGGACAATTAAGTTCACAAACTCATCCTAGAAAAAGTACTACATACCTCATTGCTGAATATCACTTAAGTCACCTTCCAAGTATTCCCCTTGAGAAGCTATGCACTGACACCATCACCTAGGCTACCCTTTAAAGCAATTTTGGAACTCTCTTTCTGGTGTGGCCATCAGAACTGCTATCATAGGAGGTGTGACAAATTAAATTCATGAACTCTTCCTAGAAAAAGAGTTTTGTACTAGGTGCCCAAGAGGAGTACTTGGAAGATGACCTTGGAGACACCAGGCAATGAGGTATGTAGCACTTTTCCTAGAATGAGTTCACGAACTTAATTGGCCTACCTCAAATATCATCACACTGGGTCAGTGTTCTGTATTTTCACCATTCTAATAGGTATACAAGGCATCTCCTTGTTGTGTTAATTTGCATTGCCCTGGTGGCTTAAGATCTGGAGTATCTTTTCATATGCTTATTTGCCACCTGTATACCTTCTTTTGTGAAGTTAATATTTTTATTTCTTTGTTCTGCTTCAGTTCTATCACTTTTAATTCTGCAGTAAAAAGATTTTTTTTTTTTTTTTACATTTATGTTTCACATTAAGAACTGGTCGTGATGATGTCAATTTTAGTATAAACAGAATTTAAATCAGATACACTATGTGAAGCATCTGATATGAAATTCCAAGGTTCTAACTTCATGCTGGCCACCTTGGAGTCATTGACCCACAAGGAATAAATATAAACTCATCTCTATTTCTAGGTCCTCTCACATAGTCACTATTCAACAATAACAGTGGTAAGCTAGGAATTTTTCTTCCTCTGACACAGTGTATCTCCAGTTTGAACAAAGAAAGAAAGGAAAAAAAGAAAGAAAGAAAAGCTTTCTGGGCTAAAATGAAAAATGATTATAAGTTAAATTTTAAGACATATTCTTTGCAAGTGAAAATTTATAAGTCAAGTACCTGTAAGCCAAGGAATAAAGACAGATAGCACTTAAATCTATGTAAGTGGGAAAATTGCTTTGAAAGTCTATGTGTAATAATCAAAGAGAGACTAAGACCTAGACCTAATACCAACATTGGAGACAGAAAACAAGACAGCAGTTGCCTGTTAGCTTCTATTAAGAGTTAAGTTACAGGTTCGGCACCTGTAGCACAGTGGTTACAGCGCCAGGCACATACACCAAGGCTGGCAGGTTCAAACCTGGCCCGGGCCAGCTAAACAACAATGACAACTGCAATAAAAAAAAATAACCAGGTGTTGCGGCAGGCGCCTATAGTTCCAGCTACTTGGGAGGCTGAGGCAAGAGAATCGCTTGATCCCAAAAGTTGGAGGTTGCTGTGAGCTATGAAGCCACAGCATTCTACTGAGGGCAATGTTGTGAGTTTCTGTCTAAAAAAAAAAAAAAAAGACAAGACATTAAAAACAAACAAAAAAATATGAGTACATTACAGTGCTAGGTGAGAAGACTGATATATAGATAAGAATGCCTACCATCATAATGATAAATATAATTATGAAATAAATTACAAGGGGAAATGCTTCTGGAGAATCAGCAGAACACTGAACCAAGGAACAGAAGGCTGTACTCTTATTAGATATGTGACAATGAACAGGACACATAACTTTGCCTTGAGCCTCAGTCAACTCCTCCACAAAAGAAGTCATAATACTTATGTCCATGGGCTGTAATACACTGGCATATCCATTGTAAGTGGAAAAATATTACACAAACTTAACACACTTGCTTTGGCTCTCTGCCCAGAACTTGCAATACTGCAACGCACAGGACCACTCTTCCCACTTCTCTCATAGCAATCTCCTGCCTGAATCCTGACCTCCCTTGAAGTATCCTCCCACTTTCTGCAATCTTTTTCTGTTTCCTGATAGCCAAAGCTAAGGCCCCACTACCTAAACTTTACACTATACCAGCTGTTAGGCTCTAGCTAAATCACCCACATCACTCCTATCTTCCTGGCCCATTCACCACCCAAAAACCTAGGTTAGGATACACTTCGAGGTATTGTTTTTAAGACAATCCCAGAGCTAACTACTAAGATTCAGAATACCTCACATCTAATTTGTTTAGACACAAAAATTTCTTAGTGTTCTTGAGACCAAAGTACCTTATTTCTTTTTTTTTCTTTCTGAGACAGAGTCTCAAGCTATAGCCCTGGGTAGAGTGCCTTGATGTCACAGCTCACAGCAACCTCAAACTCTTGGCCTTAGAGATTCTCTTGCTTCAGCCTCCCAAGTAGATGGGACTATAGGCGCCTGCCACAATGCCCAGATATTTTTTGTGTGTGGGTGTTGCAGTTGTCATTTAGCTGGCCAAGCCAGGTTCAAACCCTCCAGCCTCGGTATATGCGGCCAGTGCCCTACCCACTTAGCGATGAGCGCTGCCCAAAGTACCTTATTTCTTAAAAGGTAACATTCACAGCAATATATATATATATATACTTTTTTTTTTTTTTTTGAGACAGAGTCTCACTTTGTCACCCTGGGTAGAGTGCCATGGTGTCATAGCTCACAGCAACCTCAAACTCCTGGGCTTACGCAATTCTCTTGCCTCAGCCTCCCCAGTAGCTGGGACTACAGGCGCCCACACCATACCCAGTCTTCCTCTGGCTTAGGCTGGTCTGGAACTCCTGAGCTCAGGCAATCCGCCCTGTCTCAGTTTCCCAGAGTGCTGGGATTACAGGCATGAGCCACTGTGCCCGGCCTATATTAAATAATTGATTTCCTTCTACTTAAGTTCTTGATTTACATAAATAATAAAACTTTTGTTCTCTTAAAAAGTTTCAAAAACTATTTAGGGCCCTGCTGACAATATCTGGATTGTGTTAGAAAGTCTCCTATAATGTGGCAAGCTATGCATGCCATTTATTTGATGCATCTTTGATTAAGTTGTTTTCAGTGAAAATAAATATGGCTTTTAAATTACCAAAAGGTCTATATAATAATTAAATTGTTATTTTTTGTTTGTTTGTTTCTTTTTGAGACAGAATCTATGTCGCCCTCCATAGAGTGCTGTAGTGTCACAGCTCACAACAATCTCAAACTCTTGGGCTTCAGCGATTCTCTTGCCTCAGCCTCCCAAGTAGCTGGGACTACAGGCGCCCACTGCAACACCTGGCTATTTTTTTGTTGCAGTTTGACTGGGGCCAGGTTTGAACCTACCACCCTCCGTATATGGGACCAGTGCCCTACCCACTGAGCTCAGGCGCCACCCAAGAGTTTACATTGTTTTCAATGAGTACTTAAAAGATGGGCTGGCTGTGGTGGCTCACCCCTGTAATCCCAGCACTTTGGGAGGCCAAAGTGGGAGGATCCCTTGAGCTCAGGAGTTGGAGATCAGCCTGAGCAAGAGCAAGATCCTATCTCTGCAAAAAGTAGAAAACTTATGAGAGCATTGGCTTGTCTTTGTAATCTTAGCTACTTGGGAGGCTGAGGTAGGAGGATCGTGTGAGCTTAGGAGTTTGAGGCTACTGTGAGTTATAATGAAGCCACTGCTCTCTAGCTGGGGTCACAGAATTCAGTGCTGGTCCCTCGGTGGTTCCCATGTAATGAAATTCCACCAAAGGCATCTGTGAACAATTCCATAATTGGTAATACCACATTTTGAGCATACCCAACTTTCCCTATTTTCGTTTTTTCAGAGGTTGGTTGGTTTTAGGCCAAAGTTAACCTTCTCTGATGACTAAGGAGTAAAGCCCTTTCACACATTTTATTAGGAACATTCTGTTATACATTTAGTGCTTTACAATCCAGTTTGTTTTTAGAGTTCAATTGAAAACTCAGAATATCAGAAAACAAAAACAAAACAAAAACTTTGTTAGAGGAGTATCCCTTAATCTGTTACATCAATCCTATGAGGGCATTCTTTCTTTTTTTTTTAAAAAACCCTTCCCCAGGCCAGGTGTGGTGGCTCAGGCCTGTAATCCCAGCACTTGGGAGGCCAAGGGGGGTGGATTGGCTGAGCTCACAGATTCAAGACCAGCCTGAGCCAGAGCAAGACCTCGTTTCTAAAAATAGCTGTGCATTGTGGCAGTGGCTTGTAGTTCCAGCTACTTGGGAGGTTGAGGGGTGAGAATCACTTAAGCCCAGGAGTTTAAGGTTGCTGTGAGCTATGACTTTACAGTACTCTATGAAGGGTGACAAAGAGAGACTGTCTCAAAAATAAATAAATAAATCCCTTCTTCACACGAGGTAGGCCATCTGAAAGCAGCCATTTAAAGGCATTGAAAGAATAAGTCAGCTCTACAACAGCGCGAGAGATTTGGCTATTATTAGGGGCGGGGCCAAGCAAAGTTTTGCCCTATGGGGCGGGGAAACGGAAAGAGCTGCCAGTCGGTGATAGGGCTTCTCTTCAGGGGCGTGGCATATGGATCCTAGCTTTCCCGCCGACAGTTGGCCATGTCACGTGACATGGGTTGGAAGATGGCGTCTTTCACGGATGGAACAGATCTGGAAGCTTCTCTGCTAAGTTTTGAAAAACTTGACCATGCCTCACCAGATCTTTGGCCAGAACAATTACCAGGTGTTGCTGAATTTGCAGCTTCCTTCAAAAGTCCTATTACTAGCTCTCCACCCAAATGGATGGCCGAGATAGAACGTGATGATATCGACATGTTAAAAGAACTGGGGAGCCTGACCACAGCTAATTTGATGGAGAAGGTAGAGGCCTACAGAACTTGGCCTATCAGCTGGGACTGGATGAGTGTTCTACACAAGCCCTCAACTTGCTCGGGAATTGCATACAATGAAAATACATATGACAGGAAGAGTTATGGCTTCTAGGAAGGATTTTCCAAGTGATCTGAAAAAGAAGAAACTTCAGGAATATGAATTATATGTCAATGTGATATGAAAATGATGTGCCTCTCATTCCATGACAAGAGGTTAGTGACAATGCTGAGTACAATTTTTGGCCCTCAGCCATGGATGATCACTGGTTATGGGAAGGAACAGCTTGTTCACTTTGAAAAACCTGCAGTTATTTTAGAATACACAAAGTTTATTGAAAGAGTGGACGAAGCTGGTCAGTACTGTGAACTTAGTTAACGGGGTTTACAAAGAGGTCCTACAAATGATAAAAAAAATTTCTCTTCTGGCTGATGGAGTTGCAGTTGTGAACAGGTACATACTTTAATCATTAGATGAGGATAGTGGAGAAAAAGTGCAGACACACTTGTCTTACAGGAGAATCACATCACTCAACTTGAGAGCAATGTGAGGAACAGAAGAAGAAAGAGGGGAAGACCATCCTCTTCTGTCACTGAGGAAAGGCTGAGAAGATGCGTTTTATAATGCAAAATGAAAAAGAAATCAACAAAGGATTACATGGTATGCAGCAAAAGAAATGAGGAAGGTGGAAGGAAAGAAACCATTTTCTACTGTGAGACATGCAAGAAGAAGCATGGACTTCATCCTG
>CAUYPK010090079.1:0-42052 GCA_963574355.1 Loris lydekkerianus
AATCTTACTGGAGTTAGATGATACCTCAAAGTAGTTTTGATTTGCATTTCTCTGATGATTAAGGATGATGAACATTTTTTCATATGTCTGTAGGCTGTGCACCTGTCTTCTTCAGAGAAATTTCTCTTCAAGTCCCTTGCCTTGCCTGAGATGGGATCACTTGTTCTTTCCTTGCTAATACATTTGAGTTCTCTGTGGATTGTGGTTATTAAATCTTTGTGGGAGACATAACCTGAAAATATCTTCTTCCATTCTGAGGGCTGTCTGCTTGCTTTACTTACTGTGTTTTTGGCTGTGCAGAAGCTTTTTAGATTGATCAGGTCCCAGTAGTGTATTTTTGAAACTGCTTCAATTGCCCGGGAGTTCCTCCTCATAAAATATTCATCCAGGCCAATTTCTTGAAGAGTTTTCTGGGCAATTTCTTCTAGAATTTTTATATTTTCATATTTTAAGTTTAAATCTTTGATCCAGTGAGAGTTATCTTAGTTAATGGTGAAAGGTGTGGGTCCAGATTCAGTCTTCTACAGTTCGCCAGCCAGTTCAACCAGCACCATTTGTTAAATAGGGAATCCTTTACCCATTGAATGTTTTTAATTGGCTGATCAAAGATCAAATAACAGTAACCAGGTGGGAGAACCAAGAGATGGTTCTCTATTGTGTTCCATACATCTACCTCTCTGTTTTTGTGCCAGTACCATGCTGTTTAGATCACTATCAATTTATAGTATAGTCTGAGGTGTGGTAGCATGGTTCCTCCTGCTTTGTTTTTATTTCTGAGTAATGTCTTGGCTATTCGAGGTTTTTTCTGATTCCATATAAAACAAAATATTATTTTTTCAAGATCTTTAAAGTATGACAGTGGAGCTTTAATGGAGATTGTATTAAAATTGTATATTGCTTTGGGTAGTATGAACATTTTAACAATGTTGATTCTTCCCAGCCATGAGCATGGTATGTTTTTCCATTTTTTAACATTTTCAGCTATTTCTTTTCTTAGAGTTTAATAGTTCTTTTATAGAGATCTTTCACATCCTTTGTGAGATAAACTTCCAAATATTTCATCTTCTTTGTCACTGCTGTGAATGGAATAGTCTTTGACTGTTTTTTCAGCTTGACTATTGTTGATATATGTATAGGCTACAGATTTATGAGCATTGATTTTGTAACCTGAGATGCTTCTGTATTTCTTGATTACTTCTAAGAGTTTTGTAGTAGAATCCCTGGTGTTTTCCAGATATACAATCATCTTGGTGAAGAGTAAATGTTTTTTCTCTTCTGACCCTATATGTATACCCTTGATCACCTTTTCTTCCCTAATTGCAATGGCTAAAACTTTCATTACAATGTTAAAAAGCAGTGGAGGTAATGGGCAACCTTGCCAGGTTCCTGATATGAATGGAAATGATTTCAATTTAACTCCATTAAATACAATATTGACTGTGGGTTTGCTTTAGATGACCTCTATCAGTTTAAAAAATGTCCCTTCTAGGGGTTGCCTGTGGCTCAAAGGAGTAGGGCGCCAGGTCCATATGCTGGAGGTGGTGGGGTCAAACCCAGCCCTGACCAAAAACTGCAAAAGAAAAAAATAGTCTCTTCTATACCAATTTTCTTAAGTGTTCTGATCATGAGGCAATGCTGAGTATTATCAAAAGCTTTTTCAGCATCAATAGGGAGAATCATATAATCTTCATTTTTTAATTTGTTTATATGCTGAATTATATTTATAGATTTATGTATATTGACCCAGCCTTGAGTCACTGGGATAAAACCCACTTTGTCATGATGTATAATTTGATTGTGTTGCTGTATTGTGTTTTTTTAGGATCTTGTTGAATATTTTTGCATCAATATTCATTAGTGATATTGGTCTATAATTTTGTTGTTGTTGTTGGGTCTTTTCCTGATTGTGAGATCAAGGTGATGTTTGCTTCATAGAATGTGTTGGGTATTATTCCTTCTTTTTGTATATTTTGGAAAAGGTTAAGTAATATAGGTAATAGTTCCTTTTTAAAGGTTTGGTAGTATTCTGACGGAAAGCCATCTGGTCTTGGGCTTTTCTTTTTAGGAAGATTTTGAATAGTCAATGCTATTTCAGAACTTGATATAGGCCTGTTCAAAATTTCCACTTGATTCTGGCTAAGTCTTGGAAGGTGGCATGCTTCCAAGTATTGGTCAATTTCTTTTAGATTTTTATATTTCTGACAATAAAGTTTCCTGTAATATTCATTAGGAATTTCTTTTTAAAAAGTCATTTTTTTTCATGGAATATTTCTTTATTAAATTGTCTATACAATTAAAAAAAAAAAAAACAAGAATTTCTTAAATTTCTGAAGGGTCTGTTGTTATTTCATCATTACCATTTCTGATTGATTAATTTACAGATTTTACTATTTTTTCCCTGGTTAGGTTAGCCAAAGGTTTATTTATTTTATTGACCTTTTCAAAAATCCAACTTTTTGATTTATTGATCAGTTGTATAATTATGCTCTAATTTTGGTTATTTCTTTTCTTCTGCTGGGTTGGGATTTGGAATTTTTTTCCTTTTCCAGTTGCTTGAGATGTCTCATTACGTTGTTAACTTCTTCTCTTTCCATTCTCTTGAGGAAGGCTTACAGTGCTACAAATTTCCCTCTTAGGACTGCCTTTGTGGTATCCCAGAGCTTCTGATAATTTGTGTCTTCATTATCATTTGTTCAAAAAATTTAGTAATTGCATCCTTAATCTTGTCTATAACTGAGCTATCATTCAGCATAAAGTTATTTAGCTTTCAGGTTTTTGTATTAGTATGCATATTCCTGTTGTTACTGAGTTCATCTTTTATTCCATGATGGTCCAAGAAGATGTAAGAAATAATTTCTACTCTTTTCAAATTACTGAGATTAGACATGTGACGTAAGATGTGATCAATTCTAGAGTATGTTCCATGGACTCATGAGAAGAATATGTATTCATTTGTTTCAAAAGTTTTGTCCGTTCTTATGAGTCTACTTTGAACTGTAATATCTCAGTGAATATTTATTCAATTTAATCGAAATTAGAGCCATTTGAATCAGTGCACTTTTGGCAATGTAACACAAGTCAATTAATTCCATCGGCATAAAAATTGGGTGCTCAGGATTTGATGAAGTCAACGAAGACTGTTTTTGCTAGGTCCTGATTGGCAAAGGTTCTACTGGTGAGAAAGTTATCGAAGTGCTTGAAAAGATGTTAGTGGTTGGTGAGAGGTCTGGGGAGTATGGTGGGTGGGGCATAACTTCAATGCTCAATTCTTTTAATTTTCGGACGATAATTTGTGAGACATGCAGCCAGGTGTTGTCGTGGAGCAGGATCAGACCTCTTCTGTTGACCAGTGCTGGCTGCTACTGATGCAATTTTCGGTACATTTCATCGATTTCCTCACAATAGGACTCTGCTGTGATGGTTTGGCCTGGTTGCAGAAAGTTATAGTGAATCACACCAGCTGCTGACCACCATACAATAACTATGATCTTTTTTTGGTGGGGTTTCGCCTTTGGGAAGTGCCTGGGTGGCTCATCAATGTCCAACCACTGTCCTGAATGTTTCCTATTGTCATAGAGAATCCACTTTTCATCACACATGATGATCCGATCCAAAAAAGAATCATTTTGGTCGCGCAAAAGCAATGAAGAACAAACCTCGAAATGTGACAATTTCTGCCGATCATTTAAATCGCGGGGCACCCACTTTTCGAGCTTTTTGACCTTTCCAATACATTTTAAACCATCAAAAACCACATGGGAGCTGACACCCAGTTCTTCCACCATCCCATGCACCATTTGTTATAGGTGAGTCTCCACCAGGGTCCTCAAATCCTCATCCTGGATTACTCTAGATCAACCACTTTGGGGCTCATCTTCGAGGCTAAAATTTCCAGAACAAAATTTTGAAAACCAACGTCGAGCAGTGCGTTCATTAACACTATCATTGCCAAATGCCTGGTTAATTTTTCGGGCTGTTTCGGCAGAGCTTTTGTTCAATTTGAATTCGTAGAGAGAAATTGGCCGAAAATCGCTTAATGACATCATATAGTAATAGGCTGAAAAGAATAAAAAAAAATTAAAAGTAGAAAAAAATGAACAGCATCAATGTATAGAGTACAAAATTCTCCATCAATCAGTATATACCAGTATATACCAAATAGAATAAATATTTATTGAGATATGGAGCTACAAAAACACATGACATTAAAACGGACAAAACGTTTGAAACAACCTTAATATATTGTGTAGGTGTCTGTTAAATCGAAATATCAAATGGTTAAGTTTAAATCTAAAATTTCTTTGCTTTGCTTCTTATTGAAGGATGTATCCAACATGGCCAAAGAAGTGTTAAAACCTTTGACTATTGTAGTGCTGAAGGAAATCAAGTTGCTCATGCCTTTTAGAGTCTCTCTTATAAATTCAGGCACATTCTAGTTGGATGAATAAATATTAATAATTGAAATATCATCATATTGAGTATTGCTCTTAACAAATATGAAGTGACCATTCTTATCTTTCCTTACTTTTGTTGGTTAAAAGCCTATTGTATCTGAAAATAAAATTGCAACACATGCTTTTTTCTGCTTTCCATTTTCCTGGAATATAGATGACCATCCCTTCCCCCTGAGTCTATATTTATCTTTTAAGGTAAGATGTGATTCTTGTATGCAGAAGATATCTGGCCTGAGTTGTATCCAGTCAGCCAACCTATGATTTTTTAGAGGACAATTTAAGCCATTCACATTAATTGTGAATATTGATAAACCTGGTAGAATTTGGGGTATCGAGTTTTTCAAAAGTCCAGTGGACATTTTAATCCTTTCATCCCTGAGGAGGTTGAAATTTGATCAAAAGTTTCTGAGTGATTTTACTTTGGTGGTGGAGGATTGTGCTGCTTATTATGGAGGATAGGTCTGAGAATATCCTGGAGAGCTGGTTTAGTTATGGCAAATTTTCATACTTATGAATGTCATTAACGTATTTAATTTCTCCATCATAAATAAAACTCAGTTTTGCTGGATACAGAATCTTGGGTTGAAAGTTATTTTATTTTAGAAGATTAAAAGTCGATGAACACCCTCTTCTAGCTTGAAAGATTTCAGCAAAGAGATCTGCAGTCATTCTAATATTCTTCCCCTTGTAGGTTGTGATTTTCTTAGTCTGGCTGCTTTCAGAATATTCTCCTTCATATTAACTTTAGTGAAGTTAATTATGATGTGCCTGGGGGATGTCTTATTTAGGTTGAGTTGTGCTGGAGTTCTGAAACTGTCTGCTATCTGAATTTCAGAATCTCTTGGTATGTCTGAAAAGTTCTCTTTCATAATCATAAAGAAGAGCCTCTGTGCTTTGCAAGGCAACTTCGCCACTTTCAGGGATTCCTGTAAGGCGAATATTAGTTTTCTTCAAATTATCCCAGAGCTCTCTGAGAGAATAATCTGTTTTTGCTCTCCATTTCTCTTCCTCTTTGAGAGTTTGGGAGTGTTCAAAAGCTTTGTCTTCAATGTTAGAAATCTTTTCTTCTGCTTGCTTCATTCTGTACTAAGGGATTCTACTGTATTTCTCAGATCTTTGAGGGATGCAAATCCTTGCCTCAATATGTCAAAATCTTTGGTGATTTTGTCTTTGAATTCTATGAATTCTTGAGACAGCTTTTGAAATGCTCCTTGAATTTTTAATTAGAACTTTACCTCTATTCTATTAATCTTATTTGCAATCTGAATTCTGAATTTGATTTCTGACATCTCAGCTATCTGTTTATGAATGGAATCTTCACTTGTGTCTGCCATATTGTTTCATGGGGGGAGGGGTTGATCTACTCTGGTTATTTATGTTACTCGAGTTTTTCAGCTGATTCTGCCCCATGATTATTTTTCACCATTTGTCTAGATGAGCAGATAAGGAGAAGTTGGGTTGGGAGTAGTGATTAACCAGTCTTTTGCCCCAAATCTGGGACTGGTATCTGTACCTTTTCCCCTAGAGCTTTACCAAGGTCCCATACAGTGCTATGGCCTGAGAGACTGGGACCTGCTTGGTTTGGTAGGGGTAAGTGGCTCTGTCTTGTTTTCAGCTGTTCTCTGTCCTACCCTAGTGAATCAGTTGCTCTGGGTTGAAGTCTCAGCTGTGGAGAAATATAAGTAATTAAGTCACCCCTCCCCCCACAGGCAACAATTGGAAAAGGAAAATCAAACCTTACCACTACCACACACCCAGGGTACCACCTTAGATAGTCCTTGGGTGATTGGCCCAGTTTCAAGATATTCAAATCAATTGTCCCAGTCATCACCAGTCTCAGGTGGGAGAGTTCAAAATGTCTCCAGGAACTAGATAGCAGGGGTCTCCTGGCCACTCAAGTATGACTTGCTCAAGTGCTCTGTGAGGTCAGAAGGACCCACCCAGAAAATAAATTAGTCTGGGAAGGTTGATGCCTCCTTCCCCACCTTGTACCTCTGTCACACCCAGTCACTGGTAAACACACAGGGCTGTGATCCATTTCCCTTCAATGAGCAAATGCTCCAGGGGTTTGCACCTGCCTGAGTCACAGGGATATCTATGTCTCTTCAGCCAGGCCACCACTATCTTCACTATCTGGCAGGGGAAAGTGAGATCTGACAACCTCAGTTGCTTAATGGAGGCTGAAGCTGTTCACTCAGTTCCAGCCTCACCCCTGGTTGATGTTGCTGACGAAACAGAACAACTTCACAAAATTTGTTTCTGTCCTGGTCATATTCCCCTGTGAATCAGCCGCTGTTTGAATTCACAGAAACTGCATTCACAGACCCATTCTGTGATGCTGCCCAGTCTTGGCTGTGGTTTGTTTGGGGGCAGGCACCATCTGAGCTCACACTGAGCTGTTAGTTCCAGCCCATGCCTTCCCGCCTTTGTCTCAGGTATGATCCCATGAGGGCTGGTACATCTTAGGCTCAGTAAAGCTGTTCTCTGGGTCAGCTCTGCCCAGGGAGTTTGCTGTCTCTGCATATGTTAAACCAGACTTGCATCCCTGGAATAAAACCTACTTGATCATAATGTATGACTTTTTTTATAATAAGTTGTAATCTCTTGGGTAGGATTTTGTTGAGAATTTTTGCATCTATATTCATTAGTAAAATTGGTTTAAAATGCTCCTTTTTATTTGGGTCTTTTTCTGATTTGGGGATCTATTTTTGCTTCATAGAATATGTTGAGAAAGTTTCTTTCCTTCTTAATTTTTTGGAATAGTTTCCATAGTATGGTTATTAGCTGTTCCTTGAAGGTTTTATTGAATTCTGGTGTGAAGCCATCTGGACCAGGGCATTTTTTGGTTGGGAAATTTTTTATTGTTTCTTTGATAACAGTGCTTTAAATTAGCATGTTCAGGAAACCTATTTCTTACTGGTTAAGTCTTGGGAGAGGGTGTGATTCCATGTATTAATCTATTTCATCCACATTTTCAAATTTCTGGGTGCAGATTTTCTTGTAGAATTCAGAGAAAATCTCTGTATCTCTGTGGTATCAGTTGTTATTTTTCTTTTATCATTTCTGATTGAATTTACTAGAGCTTTTACTTTTCTATTTCAAGTTAGTCTGGCCAAAGGTTCATGTATTTTATTTCTTTTTTCAAAAAACCAATTCTTCATTTCATTAATTTTCTGAATATTTCTTTTATTTTCAATTTCATTAATCTCTGACTTAATTTTGGATATTATTTCTTTTCTTCTAATGGTTTTAGGCTTAGATTGTTCTTCTTTTTCCAATTTTGTAAGATGGCTTAGGTGTTGGTTGATGTGCTCTCTTTCTCTTTTTTGGATGTAGGCATGTAAAGTGATAAATTTTCCTCTCCCAACTGCTTTTGCTGTATTCCACAGGTTTTGGTAACTTGTGTCTTCATTGTAGTTATTCTCAAGGAAGTTAATGATTTCCTCTTTTACTTCTTCCTGCACCTAACTGTCATTCAGTATAAGGTTCTTTAATTTCCATGCCTTTTGGTGGGTTGAACATTTTTGTTGTTATTGAGTTCCTCCATTATAGCCTTGTGATCTGAGAAGCAAAGTATAATTTCTGTTCATTTAGTTTTGCTGAGTTTTGATTTATATATTAGGATGTGATCTATTTTAGAATATGTGCCATGTGCTGATGAGAAAAAAGCAAATTCTTTTGCTTTGTGATGATGAGTTCTGTATATGTCTATTAATCCCATTTGTTATAGGGTCATATTTAAGTCCTTTGTATCCTTGATTAGTTTCTGTTTAAAGGATCTGTCCAGTTCTGTCAGAGAGGCGTTAAAGTCCCCAGCAATTATGGTGTTATGGGATATCTTATTGTTCAGACCCCTCATAGTCTGTTTAGCATATCTGGGAGCATTTTAGTTAGGTGCATAAATATTTAAAATTGAGATGTCTTCTTGTTTTATTGTTCCTTTGACCAGTGTGAAGTGTCCATCTGTCTTTCTTAACTATAGTTGCTTTTAATCTGCTTATATCTGAGAATAAGATTGCAACCCTCCTTTCTTCTGATTTCCATTTGCTCAAAAGTTTTTCATCTCTTAACCCTGAGTCTTGATTTGTTCTATGGGGCTAGGTAAAAAGCAAATGGATGACTTGAACTTTTTTATCCAATCAGCCAACCTTTACCTCTTCAGTGGGAAGTTCAATCCACTGACATTTATAAAGAGTATCAATAAGTGTGGTAGAATTTTATTCATCTTGTTATTAGAGAGTCTGTTGAGTAGTTTTGTTCTTTGTATCATTGTGAAAGCTAAGATTTGGCATTGGGCTTCTAGGTGTTTACTTTGGTGGTGGTCCATTGTGGTGTTCAGTATTGAGGATCAGTCTAAGTATTTTCTCTGAGCTGGTTTTATTGTGGTGAATTTCCTAAGTGGCTTGAATATTTGCAAAATATTTGATTTGTCCATCAACTTTGAAGCTTAGTTCATCAACATACATAATTCTGGGATGAAAATTATTTTGTTTAAGGATGCTGAAGGTGGATGACCAGGCTCTTCTTGCTTGGAAAGTTTCAGTTGAAAAGTCTGCTGTCATCCTAATAGCTCTGCCCCTGCAGGTCAGTTAGCACTTACTCCTAGCTTTTTGTAGAATTTTCTCCTTCATCTTAACTTTGGAAAGGTTTATTACAATGTGTTTTGGAGAAGCTATGTTAGAGTTGAGATGACCTGGAGTTCACTATCCATATAAAATGAGTGTGTCAAAATCTTTAGTAAAACTTGGTAAATTTCCATTTATGATAGTCTCCAGTAGGGCTTACATACCTTTGGGACAATCTTCTTTCCCTTCAGAGATTTCTATTATTTGTATGTTTGAACACTTCATGGAGTCTCATAGTTCTCTGAGTGCCTGCTCTGCTTTCTCTCTTCTTTTCTGCCTCTGTAACTACCTGGGTTGACTCAAATACTTTATCTTGTAGCTCTGATGTTCTTTCTTCTCCATGGCATAATCTATTTTTGATATTTTCTGTGGCATCTTTATGTTCCCTGATTGTCTCATTTTTTCTTTAAGCTCCATTATATCTTTTATATATTCTACATATTTCTCATCTGACTTTTGGTTCTGTCTTTCCATTTTCTCATCCATTCCCTTTTTTGTGTTAATAATTCATATTTTAAATTCCCTTTATGTCAAATCCATTAGTTCTTTATAAGAGGAGTCTTCTACAAAAGCTGCCTCATGGTCCCTTGGAGGAGTTGCTCTCATTTGGTTCTTCATGGTGCCCAAATTTTTCTGTTGGTTCCGACTTATATGTGTTTTCTTGTTGTTCACTTCCTTGTGATTGTTTTCCTTCTCTCTTCTTCCTTTGCTTCAAATTACCTTGTCTCAGAGTTTAGGTGATGAATAAGCCTCTTGGTATGATGCCAAAAAGAGGAGAAAGATAAAGAGCAAACAGGGAGAAACAAGAGGAAAAAAGAAGGAAAGGGTGAAAGAAAAGAAAAAGAGAAAAAATGGAAAATGGAGTAACAAAAAAAGCTTGAAGAACTGGAGATAAGATCAGGAATAGAGGGTGACAGTGATGGAAGGAGGGGTATTGTTGAACACTAGGGTCATGCCTGTAACTCAAGGATTTTGAAGGACAGCACTGGGTAGGTGCTTCAAAATCAGGTATTCCTTACCATCCTAATTGTAGCCAGACTCTTCCTCATCCAAAAATAAGAATAGAATAAGAAAGGAAAAACAAAAAAACAAGAAGGAACAATTAAGTAGGGATGAAAATGAAATAGCAAAATTCTGCAATGTGATCTTACCAATACTTTCTTCCTAGGGCCAAAGGTAGAAAGGTCTCTTAACCCACTGAGCCAGACTACTGCTATGACCTACTTGCCAAACCACAGCTATGTCAACCCAACTCTCAGCAAAAAAAAGAAGAAAGAAAAAAGAAATAATAATAAAATAAGGATAGATAAAGAAAATTAAAAATATCATTGTATGAAATAAAGGGGAGAGAGAAAGTGAAATAAAGGAGAAAGATGAAAAAAAAGGGAGGGCTGTTGCAGAAGAGATTTATATGGGAGAGATGAGAAAGGCAGAAGAGTCTCTATCCAAAGTGAGAATGTAGTGGAATAAAATAGAAAAAGAGAATAAATGAAACTAAAGTACTGTAACCAAACATTAGGGAGCCCTTGCTCTTGATGAAAATGAAAGTAAAAAATGAAGTTAAGAGAAGGACCAACAAAACAAATTAGCAAAAATGAAAACATAGTTTCATAAAAAATGAAAATAACAAAAAGCTGTAGTTACCAAAAATAAGCAACCTGAGAAACAAATAAATGAAGGAAAAACAAAAAAAGAAAAAAATACAAGAAAAAAAGAAAAAAGTGGGAAGATAAACCAAAGCATGTACATATAGTGTATATATATGGTCCATAACTTTAAAAGTAGGAATATATTTGTGTTGCAATATATGTCCAGGACACCAGGTGGAGCTGTAGTTTCAGGGAATGGAAAACATCATTGGTAATCTCTCTCTAGTTTCCAGGCATAGATTTGTTTCCCAACGTAATTGTCTGCAGTGATTGCCTGATTATTTCCTCAGCATTCAGGCTCCACAGGTTGGGATCTCAAAGCTCTCCAGAATCCTTCAGAGGCAGGTTTCCTTATGCCCTCAAGAACAGTTCCCCTGGGGTGTGGGAGTTCCTAAACCTGTCACAATTGGAGGTCCTATCCAAGTAGGTGGAACTAAGAAGGATGTATCACTATAGGAGGCCTGCCCTCATGACCTTCTCATGGCCTCACAATAACTGTCTCCTGGATGCCAAGAACTTTTCAGTATGGCCATCTCTATTGTCACCAAACTGGTGGCAAATCCACTCCCACTAGCCCTCAAATCTGTCTGCTATACACAGTTCAGGTGCTTCCACTCTTCCAGGCTTTTCTCTCAACTCCCCTCTTCCTCTGAGAACTGAAAACTGCAAAAGGGCTTCCTCCAGTACCAGACTTCCACAGCAGAACAGGTCACTCCCACTTGAAAAACTTGCTTACTCTGTCAGAATTCTGCTGCTCTGGCTCATGCACTGTATCCAGCCCCTTGCCACCTTGTTGCACACCCAGATCAGGCAGGATCTTAGTGCAAGCACAGCCTGGCTTTCTCCCGTTCCTCAGTTGTACTAGGAGCATTCCGCTAAATTCTCTTTCTGTCTGCCATCTTGCTTTGCCCTGCTTTCACTGTGTTATTTATGTCACAAATTATATTATTGTATAGTGTGAGTGTACTGATAAGGAAATTTCAGAAATTCTTAAATAACATGTTTGAATGACTAGGTTTTATAAAAGGTAAATTAAATAATTGTGTGCACTCCACATTTATTAAAAGGATTTGCTTGTATGTTTTAGTTTATTGTATGTAAATAGCAGAATTTCCATCCAGTGTAATCAACCTTTATATGAATGAAAATATAATTTATTCCTAATTGTTTATTTTACATATATATTTAACATCATATATTACAACTTGAGTTTAGAAATGCAAGAATTTTCTTTGCTTCTGAAAGCTGAATTACAGCCTTTCTGTTTAGTGTAAGAGTACCCATATGTCAGTAACATAAGAAAGAAGTTTTCCTAGTGTCATTTAAATGCCTAATCCTAAAAATTTTTTTCATTAAAGCATTTATCAAGAATTATAATGTGTTCTTACAACATATTGTTGTCCTAACTGCCCTGTAAGGATTGAAAATTTGTGCTGCTCCTAGATTTCCAGTCATCCTTAAAAATTTTAGTTATCTAGAATATTTTAGAAATGTACTTTTTTTTCCACAATTTTATGTATTAAATTTTCTTTTAATTTTGTTTGAATATTTATTCATTTTGTTATTTATTTACTTATTTTTCAGGTTATTCTGAGGTGACAAAATAACAATTTCACAATTTTTTAATTTGTTAGGTACAGTCCCACTTTTAACTGTGCCCCCAGAAGATGTGCTATGCTTTCATAACTTGTGCCCTTTAAGTGGGAGTACACCAAGCTGCTCCCTCCTCTACACCTTCCTTTGGCCTCCCTTTCCCCAACTGGAATAGAATTACATTGTTCTCTTATGTGGGCATGTGTTTGATAGTCTACTGGCTTCATAATACAATTGAGTACATTGGATACTTAGTTTTCTGTTCTTGTGATACTTTACTCAGAAGAATGAGCTTCAGTTCCATCCAGGTTAATACAAAAGATGTAAAGTTATCATCTTTTCTTATGTCTGAATGGTGTGTGTGTGTGTGTGTGTGTGTGTGTGTGTGTGTGTGATATAACTATCTCGTAGTTTGTTAATCTATTCCTGAATTTTGGGGCATTTAGGTTGTTTCACATCTTGGTGATTATAAGTTGAGCTGCACTAAACAATCTAGTGCAAATGTCTTTATGAGAAAATGATGTTTTTTCTTCCAGGTAGATGCCTAGTAGTGGGATTTCAAGGTCAAGCAGAAGTTCTAATTTGAGTTCTTTGAGGATTCTCCATATTTCTTTCTAAAGAGGCTGTATCAGTTTGCAGTCCCATCAACATTATAAAAGTGTCCCCCCATTCCACACTCATGCCAGCATCTGCTGGGAATACAGATGCCTGCCACAATGCCCATTGTTTTTGAGAGAGTCTCACTATGTCACCCTCAGTAGAGTTCTGTGGCATCACAGCTCACAGCAACATCAAACTCTTGGGCTTAAGCAATTCTCTTGCCTCAGCCTCCCAAGTAGCTGGGACTACAGGTGTCCACCACAGTGCCCAGCTATGTTTTGGTTGCAGTTGTCATTGTTGTTTAGCAGGCCCAGACCGGGCTCGAACCCACCAGCTTTGGTGTATGTGGCCGGCACCTTACTCACTGGGCTATGGGTTATCCAGTTCTCCCAGGGCCATTTATTGAATAGGGGTTATTTTCCCTGGTATATGTTTTTGTTTGGTTTATCCAATATCAGATGGATAACAGACTGGTTTCATCTCTCAGTTTTCTTCTCTGTTCTGTATTCCTATGTCTCTATTTTTGTGCCAATAACATGCTGTTTTGATCACTGTGGACTTGTAATATACCCTAACATCTGGTAGAGTGATGCCTCAGATGTTTTTTGTTTGTTTGTTTTTGAGACAGAGTCTCACTATGTTGCCCTTGGTAGAGTGTTGTGGAATCACAGCAACCTCAAACTCTTGGGCTTAAGTGATTCTCTTGCCTCAGCCTCCCAAGTAGCTGGGTCTACAGGCACCCACCACAATGCCTGACTTTTTTTTGTTATACTTGTCATTGTTGTTTAGCAGGCCTGGGCCAGGTTCGAACCTGCCAGCCCCAGTATATGTGGCCTGTGCCCTAACCCCTGAGCTACAGATACAGAGCCCTCAGATATTGTTTTTATTACTATGAATTGCTTGGCTATATAGGATTTTTTCTGGTTCCATAGAAAATGAAGAACTTTTTTTCTAGTTCTTCAAAGTATGATGTTGGGATTTTAATGGAGATCACATTGAATTGCTTTGGGAAGTATATGCATTTTTAACCTTACATTTCATAATTTAATTTTGTTTTTTTTTTTTGAGATAGAGTCTCTCTATGCCTGGGTAGAGTGCCATGGCATTGAAGCTCACAGCAAGTTCAAACTCTTGGGCTCAAGAGATTCTCTTGCCTTAGCCTCCCAAGTAGCTGGGAATACAGGTGCCTCCCGCAATGCCCAGCTATTTTGTTGTTGTTGTTGTTGTTGTTGTTGTTGTTGTTGTTGTTGTTGTAGTTTTCATTGTTGTTAAGCAGGCCCAGGGCCGGGTTCAAACCTGCCATCCTCTGTGCATGTGGCCAGCGCTCTAACCACTGAGTTATGAGCACTGAGCCTCAGATAATTTTTTTCAGGTAATTTAGACATCTCTATTTTTTATGGTTTATTCTAGATTGTTTATTTTCTTTCTTTCATTGTTTTATGTTACCCTAATATTCAGCACATGTAGTAATCTTTGGTTTAGATTTAAGGATTCAAAAGCCACCTTTCACAAACTCTTTTATATTTACCCACCACAGATATTCTCCCTTCAT
This sequence comes from Loris lydekkerianus, assembly GCA_963574355.1. NCBI lineage: Eukaryota > Metazoa > Chordata > Mammalia > Primates > Lorisidae > Loris > Loris lydekkerianus. The sequence goes on from CAUYPK010090079.1 coordinate 14,474, forward strand.
AATAAAACATGGTATATATAAATGTAAACTCACAAATCCCAGTTCTTTCCTAGAAAAAAACTGTGGCAACTAGATTAATCTGTCTGGCTTCTTAGGGCCTTTCTAAAGATAGGTTTTTTGTCTAGTATGAAGGACAGTGCTGAATGCAATGGTGCTTTCATTTCTAAGACAGACTTCAGGTGCTAAAACTAAAGGTAAAATATTGTCACAGCAGCAGAGAGACTTAAGTACCACACACAGTTATAGGTCTAGCAAGTGATGACAAGCTCTTAAGAGAAAATGTGGGAAAAAATTCTTCAAGTAGAAAATAAATACACAACTCTACTGAAGAAACACCCTCAGAATGTATATTAGGTTATTCAAGTTTTCAACACAATTTATATCAGAGTACCACAGGATGAAGCACCATTATAAAGCTTGTCTGTGTTCTGCAGCACTTAAACAACAGCTTCTTTTCTTCTTATGAAGTGTAGACTCTGGCCACACTTGACCACTTTTGGTTGTGGGTCTAACTGGGGACTCAAAGCCCCACTTGCTTCCTTTCCTGCCTCCTGACTTTTCACAACCAAATAAGTCATTTGCACTTGATTTATCCATCTATTGGATCACTCTTTAAAAAATCTATGTCCTTTCTCTGATGTAGTCTTTAAAAGAGCACTGGTTGCCTCCCACTCAACAGGAGGTGAACAGCCTGTGTTAAACCTGGAAATCAGGTTTGGAGACCATAGCACAGAGGTTACAGCACCGGCCATATGCACCAAGGTTAGCAGGTTTGAACCCAGCCCCAGCCAGCCAAACAACAATGATAGCTGCAATAACAATAGCAAAAATAGCCAGGTGTTGTGGTGGGCACCTGTAGTCCCAGATACTTGGGCGGCTGAGGCAAGAGAATCACTTAAGCCCAAGAGTTTGAGTTGCTGTGGGCTGTAATGTCAGAGCACCCTACCGAGGGCAACAAAGTGAGACTCTGTCTCAAATAGAAACAAACAAACAAACACCTGGAAATCAACTCTATGAAAAGACTCAGGAAGAAACACCCCAGACTCTTCTCAGGCTGCATCAGTGGGCAGCAGCTCTTTCATTGTGGTCACTGGTAAAAACCAAGGCAGGCATGAAGGTCATCTGGGCAAGAGTACTTGGTGAGGAAAAGAAGAAAAAGTGGTACCCAGGCACAAGTAAATATTACAACCAGGCATTGAGGGTAGGAAGGCAGAGCAAAGGATGCCTCCTGGCACTGGTACCTGACCTTGTGATTCTGGGTGCAAAAATATAGGGCCCAGAGAAGTCTGGCCAAGTGAGATAGGCACTTCATTGTCCACTTGGAATACTTGGTACATGACAGTGATGCCTTTACAGACAGCAACAATTTGGCCCAATGGAGTAGCAGATGATCAGTCCAAAAGATAGTCTGCCATTATTTTTCTACAGAAAGCCACTGGACAAGAATATTCAATGTCATAAATATAATTTGGGGTGCCTGTTAAGGAATGGGGAGAACTCTGGATTTAACAGCCAGGTTCCCACCCACCAGCTCCAGGGCTATGTGGCTTGTGCCCTAACCACTGAGCAACAGGCACCCAGCCCCTGTCTCCCATTCTTACTGTTTTGTAAATTTAGCTCCCACCCTAAAGATGCCTATCTTGAGTAGTTCAGCTGGATTGATTTAGGAAATTAACTTTTGAATTGGAAATGTTGTAATAGGGCACTGAGTTATGCTGATTATTATTTAAAATAAGGGTTAATGTTGTCTTTGCTTGGAACTTTTAGGTATAAAACCATAACTAAGGAAATGGAAAAATAGAAAAGTCTTAGAGAGGCTACTCACTTTTCTCTAGAATGGTCATCTTTCTGACAAAGTTTGGTGGACCTATCCCTGTCTCTGCATACTGGCTCACACTGAAAGGTGGCTGGACCCTCTTTGTGAGGATTGTCTCCAGCAATTGAGGTGCACAAGCTCTCCTTTGTGGATTATTTTGGATATAAAAATAGCATTTAACTAATTTGTCCAATCTTTAAATGATCACCATTTGTATGAAGATATTTAGAGGCACAATCCCCACATGAAAAGCCTGGTGGAAGCTAGACACTACCTTATCAGAGACACTAGACAGGATGCTTCCACCATCCTTAGGAGTGAAGGACTATCCCTTTTCTTTGGCCCATGCATCTTACCTTTTGGAGTATGCCAGTTTGCCCTGTATCCCTATCGGTGTGGATATGACTGGCAACCCTCCTGGCACAATTTTTTGTTTGTTTTTGTGTAGTTTTGTTTTTGAGTCACTCTCTTGGTCTCTCTATTGGCCTTTTCATTTCCTTGTGTTATATCTATTTCCCTTTGGTGTTCTTTAATATGTTTGGCCAAGACTTTTACTCGTAAATGGACTGTCTGTAGAAATTTTTAAATCTCTTATGCATATTTGATTGGAGAGATTTTGCTGAGAGTAAACACTCTTTTTCTAAATTTGGCAATGTACATGGAGAATCATGAAGCAATATTTACTCTCAGTTGTATGTTTGTATTTTCCTGTATGTTGTTGTTTGTAGTTCCTGCCATGGGGCTATGAACTAAGCCTTTTTCATGGAGGTATTTGGCAGTAAGGGGCTGATTTCCTGCATATGGGAGACTCTAACATAGCCAGTCTTTTCATTTATCATCATATTACTACATGAGTAAACCAAACATCCCCTGGATCTCACAGAGTGGTAGCCTTTGAATCTATCCTTCTTGTTCACTTTTGATAATATTGATTTTTCACCATTATGATATATAGTTTCATGCTTCCCTTATTCTGTGGCTGATTTTAATGCTGCACAGGATTTTAGGGTAATTTTGGCATAGTATTTTAGAAGGAGTTTATATCCTAGCTCCTGACTATTGAGAGTCAAGTTGGTGTATTCTTGGTTAGTAAGAGGCCGGGTTATGTGCTGTCCAGAATGTGAAAGTCCTGGAAAAGGACTTCCTGTAGAGGGATTCCTGTAGTAGTCAATAATCTCAGATAATGGGGCCAAACTTTGGCTATAGGGTAGAGATTTGTAGAGAAATATTCCACCAGCCACAACTTTCAAACTCCTGGACTACAATCCCAGAGTGACTTTCTTTTTCCATTAAAATGTAATAGAAAAGCCTGGTCTAAATTAGGTATTCCCAAAGCCAGAACACAGGTCAAGGCCTCCATAAGTCCCTGAAAGGCCCTTTTTTGTTTTCCTGTATCAGGACTGGCTCACGCCTGCAATCCCAGCACTTGGGAGGCCCAGGTTTGTGGATTGCCTGAGCTCACAGGTTTAAGACCAGATTGAGCCAGAGACCTCATCTCAAAACATAGCTGGGCATCATGGTGGGCACCTGTAGTCCCATCTACTATGGAGGCTGAGATAAGAAAATTGCTGGAGCCCAAGCACTTGAGGTTGCTGTGAGTTATGACTCCACGGCACTCTACTCAAGGGTGACAAAGTGAGTCTCTGTCTCAAAAAAGAAAAGTTGACTTGGCACCCATAGCACAATTGTTATGGTGCAAACCACATATACTGAGGGTGGCAGGTTCGAATACATCCCCTAAGCCTCATATATCTTTTTCAGACTTTCAATAGTCTTAATATTTCCAAAAGACTGAATTTAGAATTTTAATTTTAGAAAATTTATAAGTGAAAAGATTCTAAAGGCAATACAGGAAATTATACAGGTGAAAACCTTAACCCTTTTAAAATTCAGTCTTCTCTTGTTAGCCAAAACCCTAATACAGATGATACAGGGTTATTTCTTTCAGGCTACTTCCCAAAAAGGTAAAAAACAAAACAAAACAAAACAAAACAAAAAACCTTTATGTAGTGTGTTCTTTAAATTTAAGTGGAAGACATAACTAAATTATATAAAGCATAGTCCACTGGATCACATGCAAATTTCTTCATAAATTCCCTCTTATGAGTTCTATTTAACCTGCACAGATAATCTACAAACATCTTAAACTTACTATTTGCCTTTCCTTTTACTTTTTGTAAATACCCAGTTTTTCTATTTCAGGACAACAGTTTGCCATGCATGGTTCTTTCTTGCACAATGTTATTTTTCTTTCTGTTTAGCCATTCTTACCCCCAAAACACACTTTTCACAAAACAGGATCAGAGTATACTATAAAGTTAATCATTCACTTAGCCAAACTGGTAATTAGAAGATTTTTAAAAGGCAAAAATCTTACTCTTTCACAGATAAAAGACTCAGTTTCCAAACAATCTAAACTGCCAACGTATGGAATCTTAGAAATGACTAAGATATTTTATAAAATATTACGTGACTTTACGATTTTAAGTTACTCACAAATATTCTGAAATGACAACATAGGCACCACCCCTGATGTCTTTCTTGGTCCTCTTAAGTCTAACATTGTTACATGGCCTCAAAGATGGCTGCAAATAACAGGACCTATCTGTGTCTTTAATTCATTTACCAAGTGCAGAGTTCACAACAGATAGTAGGAAGACTGGAGTGTGCAGTTTCCTCCAAAATAGCCAGGGGGCAAAGTTGGAGCAGGGAAGAAGCAGCCATGTGGGCTCAACTGTGCACTGTAGCTGCTGGTCTTTGTACCAAGAACATGTCCCTAGGTCTCACCTATCTAGACCACAGAATTCATAGGCTCAAAATTAATAACATAAGGTCACTGTCAAATCAAGGTCACAGCAAAATTTAGAAATATTACAGAGGTGGCAGTTCTATAATCTTTAAACGTCTGAACTTTAATAACAGGGCTTTTTGTTTGTTTGTTTATTTGTTTGTTTGTTTGAAGTTTTTGGCCGGGGCTGGGTTTGAACCTGCCACTTCCAGTATATGAGGCCAGTGCCCTACTCCTTGGGCCATAGGTGCCACCTTTGTTTTGTTTTTTGAGATAAGAGTCTTAAGCTGTCTCCCAGGGTGGAGTGCTTTGGCATAACAGCTCACAGCAACCTCAAATTCTTGGGCTTAAGTGATTCTTTTGCCTCAGCCTCCCAAGTAGCTAGGACTACAGGCACCTGCCACAATGCCTGTCTATTTTTTTGTTGTAGTTGTCATTGTTGTTTTACTGGCCTGAGTCAGGTTCAAACATGCCATCATCAGTGTATGTGTCTGGTGCCCTAACCAGTGAGCTATGGGTGCTGAGCCTAATAATAGGTTTAAATCTAATTTTATTTAGCAAAGAATACCAAAGTCAATTGAATAAAAAGGCATTTGAGTTGTTTTCTGTTTTCCTGATAAAATACTTGACGTAAGTGCTTACTTTTTCTTTTTTAAGCCAATTAATTAGAGCTCTTTTGCATATTTTGATAGTGAAATACCACAGGCACATGACATACAGACACACAAGGAGGCAGATATACAGACAGAAGCAGAATTTATATTTACTGGCTTTTAAACATATATTTTTATTCAGACTATTAATATTTTAATTACCTAATTTATTTATCTCAGCAGTTTAGATTTTAGTTATCATCTTAAGTTGTTTTTCTATTAACCATGTTTATACCCTTTAAATTAGATATATAAATATGGTTTTAATTATTGCTTTTAAACTCATAAATTCTACCCAGGAAAGGAACAAATATACATATTTTAACCAGACTTGTTATTTTAAACAATGTAACATCATTATAAAAGTGCAAGGATCCATTCAAAGGCCATTTTTTTCCCCAGAGTCAAGATGATACATTGACCCAGCTATATTACCATAAAATGTCATTTATTTTTAGTTATAGGTGGATACCAATACTAAGACCAATCAGGCAAAATGAATTGAGGCATGAGTTCCCATGAAACACACCAGATACAGAAACACTAGATTTATCAATAACAAAACCAGAACTGATGGAAGCTTAAGTTCTCAGCACACAGCCAGAACAAAGCAGATGGACCTTAGTGATTAGTGATGACATGTGTGTGAGTGTAGACCCCAAGACTCCCAGGAGAAACCTCCAGGAAGAGCTGCTAGGAACTTTGGAGCACTGAGCCCTGGGCCTGCCTGTACAGGCAACTGCTAGGCTTCCCCAGCAGCACTTACCCAGCACTTACCAGAGCAGTCTAGGGGTCTCTTCATGGTTGTTACAAGTGTTGTGGGACAAAGAGGGTCTAGCCAATTGCCATAGTCAGCCAATATGCAGAAATAGGGATAGTTCCATTAAACTTTATCTGAAGTCTGATAATTCTGGAAAACAGTGACAGTAGCTGCTCCAAGACTGTTCTGCTTTTCTATTTCCAAAACTACAACTGCAACTACTTTGCAATTTCAAAGCAAAGACCACACCAACCCTTTTTAAAATAATAATCTACATAACTCAGTGACCTATTGCAACATTCTAATTCAAAAGTTATTCTCCTAAATCAATACATCTAAACTAGTCAAGATAGATATCTTTAGGATGGGAGTTAAATTAACAAAACAATAAGAATGAGAGACAGGGTAAAGGACAGGCAGAAACTAAACTGACCAGACCAGCTGGGTCATGTCTTCCCTAGTCTGCCTGACTCCATCTTCTCACTACATGTACTCTCACAGTCAGGAGATTGATATGGCCATCACTGTGGGAAATATCGTGGCTCAGACTAGGGTGGACATAGTGGTAGTAGTTAGAAATGTTCTGTATATTCTGAAGTACTTGCTGATAGGTTGCTTGTACAATGCCAGATAAAGATAATAATCCAAATTAAACAAGCTTTTTTTTTTTTTTGCTAGTAAAAACATGAACTTGTTTTTCTGTGCAAGATAAACATTCAGGCATCACTAATACTAGAGAGTTTTGATGATGAGATTGTGTGTAATATAAAAAAGAAAAGCTGAGTTGGAAGCTCCAATGTGTAGAAGACATAATTAAATGGAGTTATAATGATGAAACTCTAATCCAATAGTAGCAATTATCACAAGAGGAACTTACAAAGATGTGTGTGAGCAAGTAAAGGTCATAAAAAAATGGCCAGGCCTGGAGCTCAGGCCTGTAATCCTAGCATTCAGAGAGGCCAAGGCAGGTTCATGGCTTGAGCTCAGGAGTTCAAGACCAGCCTGAGCAAGAGCGAGACCCCCATCTCTACTAAAAAATAGAAAAACTAGTTAGGTGTGGTGGTGATCATCTGTAGGCCCAGCTACTCAGGAGGCTGAGGCAAAAGAATTGTTTAAGCCCAGGAGTTTGAGGTGGCAGTGAGCTATGATGGCACAGCACTTTACCCAGGGAATAAGAGTGACACTCTGTTTGAAAATATATAAATAAATAAATAAGTCATGTGAAGAGACAGCAAGAGGGTGGCATCTTGAGCCACAGTGGGAAGCCTGAGGAGAAACCAAACTTGCAAACACATCATCATGGACTTTCAATTTCCAGCAGTTTGAGAAAATAAATTTCTGTTGTCTAGGCAACCCAGTCTATGGCATCTTTCTTCACAGAACTGTGGTTTATTTAGAAGGGTGTGGGTTTTTTTTTAATTTTTATTTATTTACTTATTTTTATTTTAGATTAGTATGAGGGTACAAACAAGCAGGTTACAATATTTGCAATTTTAGGTAGAGGCTCTGTTGTATTTGTGTCCCGCCCCTAGGAGGTGTGCCATATACCCTTACCCATTGTGTACACAATGTGGGAGTATACCTATTTCCCTCCCACCTCCCTTATACTTTCTCCTTCCTTCCCCTCCACCCAACTTGAATTAAATTGAGTTTTTCTCTTGTGTGAGAATTTATTCGTTCATCTACTGGCTTCATATCTGTTTTGAGTAGATTGGATACTTGCTTTTCATTCTTGTGATACTTTAATAAAGAGAACATTCTTCAATTCTATCCAGATTAATACAAAAGATACAAACTATCCATCTTATTATGGCTGAAGAGTATTTCATATATACCATTTGGGTACATGGCACTTAGGTTGTTCAGAAAGAGGTATTTTTACTGGAATGTCTTAAAGACTAAAACGGAAAATCTAAGCCTAGATGTGCTTCAGATATAATGTGAAGCTAAGGTAATCAAGGCAGTGTGATATTGGTATAAAGATAAACAAATCAGCCAAGAAAACCTTACAGAATCCAGAAATAAACTTTCACACGTACAAGCACCTGATTTTTAACAAATCAGGTACAAATACATTAAGAACAGGCTTTTTGACTCATGGTGCTAGAAACAGCTGCATAACTTGGATTTATACCTCATATTGCACGGATGCATTAATTCAAAATGAATCAGACATAAATTGAGAACCTAAAAATATGAAATACCTAGTTTCCATTAACAGATAAATGGGTAAACTGTATTATATTTGTGCACTGTAATGTAACTCAAAAAGAATAGAAATCAACTACTAATGCATAAAAAACAAATTAATTTCAAAATACTACTCATGAGTAAATGAATTAAAAACAAAAATAACACATATTATACACTACTTATATTTTATAAAATTATTCTAAAAAGAAGACTATACCAAGAAAAATCTGGTCAGTCACTGCTTAAGTAGGACATGGAGGGGAGAACTTGAAGGTCAAGATTATTAGAGAACTTTGGGAGGTCAGAGTGGGCACAGTGGCTCATGCCTGTAATCTTAACATGGAGTACAGGGCAGGAGGATCACTTGAGCACAAGAGTTCAAGACCAGCCTGAGCAAGAGTGAAACCTCATTTATACTAAAAGCATAGAAAATCTTAGCCAACAATTGTGGTGCGCTCCTGTAGTCCCAGCTACCTGGGAGGCAGAAAAATTCCTTAAATCTAGGATAATAAGGTTGCTCTGAGGTAGTCTGATGCCATGGCACTCTAGGCTGGGCAACAGAGTGAAACTCAGTATCAAAAGAAAAGAAAAGAAGAAGGAGGAGACCATGAGAGGAGATGATTTGTGGTAATATTGTTACAAGTGTCTACATATCAAGTTGTTTGTAACTTATCAAATTATACATTTTAAATGTGTACAGTTAATTCTCTGTCACTTTTACCACAATAACAAATGTAGGAAAATCATATGCGGATGTACTCTTTCTTTCTTTCTTTCTTTCTTTCTTTCTTTCTTTCTTTCTGTTTTTTTCTGACAGTCTCACTTTGTCACCCTTAGTAGCCTGCCATGGTGTCACAGCTCACAGCAAACTCCAACTAATGGGCTTAGGTGATCCTCTTGCCTCAGCCTCTCAAGTAGCTGGGACTACAGGCACCCACCACAACACCTTACCATTTCTTGTTGCAGTTTGGCTGGGACTGGGTTCAAACCCACAACTCTCAGTATATGAGGCCAGCGCCCTACCCACTGAGCCACAGGCACTGCCCTGTGGATGTACCTTTTCTTCATACAATATTCATTATTAATGAAAAGCTAAAATTAATTAGTGTAACAAGCAAAATACTCTGCATTGAGTCTAACATTTAGAAAAAAGATTCATCAAATAATTTAAAATTAAGATATTCAGAATATTCATGGCTCTGACAAAGATTTACTCTACTAACCATTTCTGGCATCTATGAAGTTGTCCAGAGGCATAGACTTCTACTATTTGTTAAGCTGAATATCAACTTCTTCACAGTCACATTCCACAACAATTACATCAGTGTCACACAGGAGCGATGCTATAAACAAGGCAGCAAGAGAAGCCGGACATCGTTAGTTCCTAAGAAGAAGCTGTTCTCTTCTAGCACACAGTAGATATGTGTATTTAATAAATGTTTTTGGAATGAATAAAGTAAGAATTCCAGCATTGATGCTTCAGTTTCTTTATTATTAGAATTATTATTATTATTATTAGAAGATGCTTCAGTTTCTTTATTATTATTATTAGAAGAAACGCTTAGTATGGCAAAAAGAAATGATGCTATATGCAGGCAGCACCTGTGGCTCAGTGAGTAGGGCACCAGCCCCATATACCAAGGGTAGTGGGTTTGAACTCAGCCCTGGCCAAACTGCAACAAAGAAATAGCCAGGCATTGTGGTGGGCAACTGTAGCTCCAGCTACTCGGGAGGCTGAGGCAAGAGAATCACCTAAGCCCAAGAGCTGGAGGTTGCTGTGAGCTGTGATGCCATGGCACTCTACCAAGGGTGACAAAGTGAGACTCTGTCTCTAAAAAAAAAGAAAAAGAAATGATGCTATATGCATAGTTAAAATTCCACTTAACATAGTACATTATAATTGGGTAACAAGAGACAGGATAAAGACCAAAAAAATCAGAAACTAGTTTCATTTTGAGCAAAGAATTCAAAAAATAAATGCAGTTTTATAATGCAGAAAAAAGCCACAAGTGGTGTCTCACACCTGTAATCCTAGAATTCTGAGAAGCCCAGGAATTGCTTGTGCTCAGGAGTTTAAGCCCAGGCCTAGTGGTAGGTCCCCATAGTCCCAGCTGCTCATGAGACTGAAGTAAGAGGAGCTCTTGAGCCCAAGAGTTTGTGGTTGCTATGAGCTATGATGCTACAGCACTCTACCCAGGGTGACAGAGTGAGACTCTGTCTCAAAAAGTAAAAGAGAATAAAATAAAATGCAGATAAATACACACAATTGCTTGTTCCTGAATTTATCTTTACTTAAATATATTTTTTGTAATTTTCATGTAACAGTGATATCAGAATTTTGCTCTTCAGTACATCCTTGGTCTTAGGGATTCGAAGAATGAACCCACAGACAACAGGTCAGTGGTAAGATAGGATTTTTATTAAAAGTTGGAAAGGAATACAGAAGAAATAAAAAGCACCAGAGCTTCTGAAAGTGGGAAAAACTGAACTGAGGAGTCTCTAGCGGGTTTTTTATCTTAGGGGTCTTAGGTCTTCAGAATTACAAGTGGCCAGGAGTTGCTAGATGGAAAAACATCTTTTCAAAGTTAATAAGTACATTAACAAATGAATAGATGTAGTTCCTCCTCCACTAGGGCAAGGTTATCTGATCCTTTAGTTTTAGTGTCTGAGAAACAATTAGGGTGTGTGCTCCTACTCATTGTGGAACCACCCATAAAACCAGCTCAGGCTGCTTTGTTCATGATCTTATCATTTCCCAAAGAGTATGTTCCAATAAGGCAGTCTGCTTGTGCCTGGAAATGGGGGTCTGACCTTTGAGCTCACCTGGGCCTAGAGAATGGGGGCTCCATGTCTAGCCCTGAGTGGTGGAATTCTGTATCAATGGCTATGAACAACATAGAAGCTCTCATTTTCACATGTCAACATAAGTATAGAATCTGTAATGAATTTTTATTACAGACTTCATTTCATCTGATGACTATGAAAAATTGGAGATCAGGGCAAATTTCTAAATTTTCACTCATGTTAATATTTTCACTGTCTTATTTTAACATATTTATTCTTGACATCACCATGATTTGAGTTATAATTCAATGATCAATGCATACATTACAAATATTTATTATTGAACACTTAAGAAGTAACAGATGCTGTCCTAGAAAATGAAGACACAGTAGTGCCTGGAACCTGCCTGGCAAAGTTATTATAGACCCTGGGAGTAGACTGGTGCAGGATGAGAAATGAAAGACACGAAATAGCAGGATCAGGAAAACCATTCCACAAAAGGAAAAGGCAATCTCAACTTTACTGCACAGCTTTTATATACAGTAGCTTGAAGTCATGATCTTGCCATAATTGCATAACTTGATTACAAACAGCCCAGGAGCAAAATAGCATTCTCAGCAGTCTGTGCTGACCAAAGGGGCATGGCTCCATTCTAATCTGGTTCTCCTGATACTGAGGGTAGTGGGTTCAAAACTGGTCCTGGCCAAACAGCAAAAAAAAAAAAAAAAAAAAAAGAAAGAAAGAAAGAAAGAAAAGAAAAGAAAAGAAAAGAAAAGAAAAAAAAATAGCCCAACATTGTGGCAGGAAATGGGGCCAGTCATAACAGGAAACTGCTGGGGCCAGGTTGTATACAGTCTTTGATTCAAATGCAGTACCTCAAACTGGGGGTTCTTACCTCCCAGGAGGTCAGCTCCCAACACAGTAGTAACAAAAAAGACAAATTCCATCACCATAGAATTTATAGTCTGGAAAACACACACACACACACACACACACACACAAACACAAACAAACAAAGAAAAAACTGAACAACCACAGGGTGTTCCTGGGTATTCATCAAGGGGGGAACTATAGATAGACATGTACCCCAGATGTAATAAAGAATTCTTACAGGAAATGTATCTTCAGACTAAGACCTATGAAGACATTTTATCAGCAAAGGAAGAAGGTGCAAGAGAAACACAGGAATGAATGAGACACAATTGAGATGGATAATAAGTAAGATAAGGCAACTGAGTTGTTGTTCCATAGAACAGAATTGCTTTTTAGGCTCAGCACCTGTAGCTCAACCAGCTAAGGCACCAGCCACATACACCAGAGCTGGCGGGTTGAATCCAACCCAGGCCTACCAAACAGCAATAACAACTACAACCAAAAAACAGCCAGGCTTTGTGGGGGTTGCCTGTAGTCCCAGCTACTTGGGAGGCTGAGGCAAGAGAATTGCTTAAGCCCAGGATTTTGAGGTTGCTGTGAGCTGTGATGCCATAGCACTCTACACAGGGCAACAGCTTAAGACTCTGTCTCCCCCCCAACCCACCCCCCTGAAAATTTGCTTTTTAACTTCAACAGTTCCTTTTAGTTTCCAGGAGTTGTTTAGAATTCATAATCTATGATAGAAAGAGGGAGCCAAGCAGGCTGTGGCAGGGGCTACTTCCCAGGACTCAAGGACTCACCACTGCCCACTGTCAGATGGTTCCTTCTAAAAGGTGGTTCCCTCCAGTGAGTCTCACACCCTGACCCCACACAGATGAGGAGCATCTAACACTTGTGGGAGACAGCTAGGAAGACAGAGGCAAACAGGTCCTTAGGGATAGGACACCAGAGCATGTGGTAGGAGGCAGGGACCAAAGAGAGAGCTGAATGGAACATTCTGATTGTCCACTAGAATCTGTTCCTCTGGATTCCTTCAGCTCTGTTTTTCTGGCTGGTTTCTCCCAACTCCTGACCTGATTATCCCAGAGGGAACAGGGACTCCATCTGTAAATCAGTTTCTAAATTGTAGCTTTCCTCTGTGCATCCCATGATGTCCTTCATCTGCCTGTGAACATCTCTCTGATCCTCAGAAACCAGAAGTCCCAGTTTCCTAAGCCAGCATCCTAACAAAGTGTACATTTATAGAGATCATGGGAACAATGAGGTTGCTGTTATCTACAGTAAATAAAATTTTATGAATAAAATTGAGAAAAAATTAAGAAAGAATGATTTAAACTAACTAAATAATTTTACAATGATCTTGGTTAGCCAAAATCCTTTTTATAATAGGTTTCCATAAAAATATTCCCTCAGACTAAAAAATTCTACTATCATGATAAGACCAATTAAAACAGCAAGCGGGAAGTGCCTATGGCTCACTGGGTAGGGTGTCAGCCCCATATACCGAGACTGGTGGGTTCAAACCTGGTCCTGGCCAAACAGCAAAAAAAGAAAAAAATAGCCCAGCATTGTGGCAGGCACCTGTAGTCCCAGCTACTCAGAAGGCTAGGGCAAGAGGATTACCTTAGCTCAAGAGTTGGAGGTTGCTGTGAGCTGAGATGCCATGCCACTGTACCAGGGGTGGCAAAGTAAGACTCTGTCTCAAAAAAAATAAACAAATAAAATGTAAATCAATCAATCAATCAACAAATAAATAAAACAAGAGGTTTAGAAGTAGATGTCTTATTCAGTAAGTGGCAAACTATTTTCTACACCCATAGTTGGCCTTTAAACAGTTGCACCATATTCAATCTTTTATGCAAGTGCAGATTATTTTTATAGATTCCTATTACAATTCTCTTGCCTTAGCCTCCCAAGTAGCTGAGACTACAGGTGCCTGCCACAATGCCCAGCTATTTTTTTGTTGCAGTTTGGCTGGGCCTGGGTTTGAACCCACCACCCTCGGTATATGGGGCCAGTGCCCTACTCACTCAGGTGAGTGAGTAGAGTGAGTAGGGTGAACCACAGGCACCATCCTTAACTCAGTTTTTTATATTAAATAACTCAAAATTTGTTACATCAAATTAGAGTAAGTTCCATTTCAGCTATTAGTTCATTTCACCTTGCAGTGTACGTGTGTGGAACATTCAGTATTCTTTGTGTCCCATCACTTGCACAGGCACCATAGCTAGGGAAACAAAGATTCACCAAACATAGGCAACTCCCTTACTCTTTTTCTCCTCAAGACATCAGTTCATTAGTCAACAATGTCATATAAAAGTGGAGTCTGTGCTTAAAGCATCTCAATCTTGAGCACTCTCATCAGAGGCAGTGGAGACCAAAGGTCTCATGGAAAACATTTATTGAGGCGTTGGCTGAACCCTGTAAGGTGTGAGTGCTTTTAGCAGAAGGTACAGATTTCACAGGAGGGAAGAGTGTGGCAGTTGTTCTAAACCTGGAGCTCCACCACCCCTTGTCCATCTCCTCAAGACAATTTTCAATAGATGTTACAGAACTTATTTGGATGGTGGAGGTTAGGAGATAGGGTGGGCCTGTTATCCTAGGTCTCTGGGAGGCAAAGGTGGGTGGATTGCCTGAGCTCACAGGTTTCAGACCAGCCTGAACAAGAGCAAGACCCTGTCTCTAATAATAGCCAAATGTTGTGGCAGTGACTGTAGTCCCAGCTACTTGGGAGGCAGAGGCAAGAGAATCACTAGAGTCCAGGAGTTGAAGGTTGCTGTGAGCTGTGATGCCACAGCCTTCTACCAAGTGCAACAAAGTGGGACTCTGTCTCAGAAAAAAAAAAAAAATGTGTATTTTCTCTATGCTTTTCATATTGTGCATTAACAAAGTAAAAGAAAAAATACAAATTCTTTCTATGGCTCATATTGTTTGCCTAAAATTAAATTTTCTTCCATTTGATAATTTTAAGTGATCTTATTTCATTGTAGAATATGAAACCTAATATAGGTATTATCATTTGTGTTATGCGTTGTTATATTTTATTCATATATGTTTATTGGCAATTTTCACTAGGAGCATGCAATATTTTATCTCACAGGGGGCAGAGACAAGATGACTGACTGAAGCCAGCTTTCCACAGAGGCTCCCATCCAGAAGGAGAGTTAAAGGACAGAAATGTAGCAAATAACCTGGTGGATTAGAGCTGCACCAAGGGAGAAGGTTGAAGAACACATATCAACCCTACTGAGGCCTGCTGTGACTCCAAGGATACAAACAAAAGGTAAAAAATTCATCACCAAGTGGACGGGAGTCCCCTCCCCTATGAGAACGGTTCAGAGTACCCCATAAACAAATGAGCAGAGTTCAAAAGTCCTCCCATTATACTCCATGGGAGACACCCTCTAAAAATTGGACCTACCTCCCCTACTAGGGTGCCATGGTGCTCTCCTACCAGGCATAAAACTGTGTAAAACTGTATATGTATTCTACGTGCAATTCTGAGCTCCCAGCCCCCCTCTCCACTCTCACTATGAGGTCTGGAGGACTGTCCCCTGGGAGTCCAGATTCTTGGGTGATTTCTTGAGGGGTGTGGACAGGGCCTGGACTGCAGCTGGTCAGTGCTGATTCTGCGGCACAGGAGTGAGGAGAGGATGGTCGGCTGAGAGGGAACCATGCCAGAGCGTCAGTGCCCCAAGGTGCAGAGCAGCAGCCATTTTTGGCAACAGTAGGACACACCCCCAGATATTCCAGAGTCACACCCCTGTCTCTCTGGGCAACCAGAGGAGGCCAGGCATCTTCTCAGGTGGCAGCCACTGGTGGGAGAGCATGAGGACTAGAAAACGTACACACAGAGCCGGAGATTCCCAGGGTTGGGCTGACCTAGAAGACTGCTTTACTGAACCTAAGATGCATCCATCCCCAGGGGATCATCAGCCTAAAAAAGGTGGGCAGGCAGAGGCTGGAATTGACAGGTGACCATGCTGTGAATACAAACTACAGTGGCAAAGACAGGCCCTAAGATACAAGTTCTGGGAACTCAAAACAGCTTCTCTTCTGCAGGGGAATTGAGCAGAGACAGAAACAAATTCCCGCAAAGTTGTTCTGTTCTGTCAGTAACATCAATCGGGGCAGGGCTGTAACTGAGTGAACATGCTGGAACGGTGGTGCCCTGAGGCACAGAGCAGCAGCAGTTTTGGCAACAATAGGTCTCAAGCCGGATATTTTGGAGTCACACACCCTGTCTCTCTGGGCAATCAGAGGAGGCCAGGCATCTTCTCAGGTGGCAACCACCAGTGGAACAGATCTGGGATAAAAACACAGGCCCCGTGAGTAAAGGGTTTGCCTGAGGTGGTAATGGCCTGGGTGGAGCATGGGACTAGAAAACACACACGCAGAGTCGGGAGATTTCCAGGGCGGGGCTGGCCCAGAGAACCGCTTTACTGAGCCTAAGATGCACCTGGCCCGGTAGGGGATCATCAGCCTAAACAAAGGAGGGCAGGCAGAGGCTAGAACTGACAAGTAACCATGTTGCGAATACAAACTACAGCTGAGAACATACAGCAACACAGACAGGGCCTGAGGTACAGGATCTGGGAACTCAAAACCTTTTCTTTTGCAGGGGAATTGAGCAGGGACAGAAACAAATTCCCGCAAAGTTGTCCTGTTCTGTCAGCAACATCAATCAGGGGGCGGGGCTGGAACTGAGGGAACAGCCCCAGCCTCCCGAGGTTGTCAGGCCTCACCTCCCCCTGCTGGATAATGGCAGAGAGCAGTGGCTAGGCTGAGCAGACATAGATAACCTTGTGATTCAGGAAGGTGCAAACCCCTGGAGTATCTGCTCATTGAGGGCAACTGGGACACAGCCCTGTGGGGTTATTAGTGACTGGGTGTGACAGAGGTGCAAGGTGGGAAAGGAGGCATCAACCTTTCCAGACTAATCAATTAGCTGGGTAGGTCCTCCTGACTTCACGGAACACTGGAACAAGTCATATTTGAGTTGTCAGCAGACCCCTGCTATCTAGTTGTGGGAGATCTTTTATACTCTCCCACCTGAGACAGGTGCTGACTGAGACAATTGATTTGGACCTTTTGAGCTGAGCCAATCACCTGAGGACTATCCAGTTGGTGCCCTCAGTGTGTGGTTATAGGAAGGTTTGATTTTTCTTTTCCAATTTTTAACTGTGGGGGATTGGGTGACTTAATTGCTGATATTTCTCCACAGCTGAGACTTCAACCCAGACTAACTGTTTCAATAGGATCGGACAGAGACCAGCTGAAAACAAGACATAGCCACTTAGCCCCACCACACCAAACAGGTCCCCAGTTTCTCAGGCCATAGCAGTGTATGGGTCCTTGGCAAAGATCCAGGACAAAAGTCAAATGGTATAAAATAATCATGGGGTGGAATCAGTGGAAAAACTCTAGTAACATGAATAACAAGAGTAGATCAACCTCCCTGCACCCCCAAGGAAAGATATGGCAGATGAAACTGAAGATCCCATTCATAAACAGCTGGCCAAGATGTCAGAAATTGAATTCAGAATTTGGATTGCAAACAAGATTAATAAAATAAAAGAAATTTGGAATGAGAAATTCGAGGAGCAATTCAAAATTTGAAATTAGAAATTCGAGGAACAATTCAAAAGTTGTCTCAAAAATTCGATGAATTTAAAGACAAAACCACCAAACAATTTGACACACTGAAGCAAGAATTTGCAGTCCTTAAAGATCTGAAAAAATACAGTAGAATCCCTCAGTAACAGAGTGGAACAAGCAAAAGAAAGAATTTCTAACATTGAAGACAAAGATTTTGAACACTCCCAAACTATCAAAGAAGAAGAGAAATGAAGAGCAAAAACAGATACTTCTCTTAGAGATCTCTGGGATAATTTGAAGAAGGCTAATATCTGCCTCATTGGAATCCCTGAAAGCGATGAAGTGGCTTCACAAGGCACAGAGGCCCTTTTCCATAAAATTATGAAAGAGAATTTTCTAGACATGCCAAGAGATTCTGAAATTCAGATAGCACAGTTTCAGAACCCCAGCACAATACAACACAAATCAGACATCCACCAGCCACATTATAATTAACTTCACTAAAGTTAATATGAAGGAGAAAATTCTCAAAGCAGCCAGACATAATAAAACCATTACCTACAAAGAAAAGAATATTAGAATGGCTGCAGATCTCTCTGCTGAAACTTTTCAAGCCAGAAGAGGGTGGCAATTGACTTTTAATCTCCTAAAACAAAATAACTTTCAACCTCGGATTCTTTATGCAGCTAAACCGAGTTACATTTATGATGGAGAAATTAAATACTTTAATGACATTCACATGTCAAAGAAATTTTCCATAACCAAACTAGCCCTTCAGGATATTATCAGACCTATCCTGCATAATGACCACCCCAATCCTCTACCACAAAAGTAAACTCACTCAGAAACTTTTGATTAAACTCCAACTTCCACAGTGGCAAAAGGATTATAAATGTCCACTGGACTTTTGAAAAACTCGATACCAAAAATTTTACCAGACTTATCTATATTCTCCATTAATGTGAATGGCTTAAACTGTCCTCTAAAGAGGCATAGGTTGGCTGACTAGATACAAAAACTCAGGCTAGATATTTGCTGCATACAAGAATCACATCTTACCTTAAAAAATAAACATAGACTCAGGGTGAAAGGATGGTTGTCCATATTTCAGGAAAATGGTAATCAAAAAAAAAGCAGGTGTTGCAACTCTATTTGCACATATAATAGACTTTAAACCAACAAAACTAAAGAAGGATAAGGATCGTTACTTCATATTTGTTAAGCATAATACTCAATATGATGAGATTCCAATTATTAATATTTATGCACACAACCAGAATGTGCCTCAATTTATAAGAGAAACTCTAACAGACATGAGCAACTTGAGATCCTCCAGCTCCATAATATTCGGAAATGTCAACACTTCTTTGCAGTGTTGGACAGATCCTCCAATAAGAAGCTGAGCAAAGAAATTTTAGATTTAAACCTAGCCATCCAACATTTGGATTTGGCAGACATCTACGGAACATTTCATCCCAACAAAACTGAATACACATACGTCTCATCAGCCCACGGAACATACTCTAAGATCGATCACATCTTAGGTCACAAGTCTAACCTCAATAAATTTAAAAGAATATAAATTATTCCTTGCATCTTCTCGGACCACCATGGAATAAAAGTTGCACTCAGTAACAACAGAAATTCGCATACTCATACCAAAACACGGAAGTTAAATACCCTTATGCTGAATGATAGCAGGTCATAGATGAGATTAAGAAGGAAATTGCCAAATTTTTGGAACAAAATGACAATGAAGACACGAATTTTCAGAACTTCTGGGATACTGCAAAGGCAGTCCTAAGAGGGAAATTTATAGCACTTCAAGCATGCCTCGAGAGAATGTAAAGAGAGGAAATTAACAACTTAATGGGAGATCTCAAGCAACTGGAAAAGGAAGAACATTCCAACCCCAAATTCAGTAGAAGGAAATAAATAACCAAAATTAGAGCAGAATTAAAAGAAATTAAAAACAAAATAATTATACAACAGATCAATAAATCAAAAAGTTGTTTTTTTTGAAAAGGTCAATAAAATAAATAAACCTTTGGCTAAACTAACTAGGAAAAAAAAGAGTAAAATATCCAATTTCATTAATCATAAATGTCAAAAACGAAATAACAACAGACTCCTCAGAAATTAAAAAATCCTTAGTAAATATTACAAGAAACTTTATTCTCAGAAATATGAAATTATGAAGGAAAATGACCAATACTTGGAAGCACATCACCTTCCAAGATTTAGTCAGAATGAAGTGGAAATGTTGACCAGGCCTATATTAAGTTCTGAAATAGCATAAACCATACAAAATCTTCCTTAAAAGAAAAGCCCAGGACCAGATGGCTTCATTTCAGAATTCTACCAAACCTTTAAAGAAGAACTAGTATGTATATTACTCAACCTGTTTCAAAATATAGAAAAAGGAGGAAGACTACCCAACACATTCTATGAAGCAAACATCACCCTGATCCCCAAACCAGGAAAAGACCCAACAAGAAAAGAAAATTATAGACCAATATCGCTAATGAATATAGATGCAAAAGTATTCAACAAGGTCCTAACAAACAGAATCCAGCAACACATCAAACAATTTATACACCATGACCAAGTGGGTTTTATCACAGGGTCTCAAGGCTGGTTAAATATACATAAATCTATAAATATAATTCAGCACATAAACAAATTAAAAAACAAAGACCATATGATTCTCTCAATTGATGCAGAAAAGCTTTTGATAATATTCAGCATCACTTCATGATCACAACACTTTAAAAAATTGGTATAGAAGGGACATTTCTTAAACTGATAGAGGCCATCTACAGAAAACCCATAGCCAATATCGTATTGAATGGAGTTAAATTGAAATCATTTCCACTCAGATAAGGAACCAGGCAAGGCTGTCCATTGTCTCCACTGCTCTTTAACATTGTAAGGGAGGTTTTAGCCATCACAATTAGGGACAAAACGGTGATCAAACTTTCACTCTTTGCAGATGATATGACTGTATATCTGAAAAACACCAGGGATTCTACTACAAAACTCTTAGAAGTGATCAAGGAATACAGCTACGTCTCAGGTTACAAAATCAACATTCACAAATTGGTAGCCTTTATATACACCAACAATACTCAAGCTGAAAAAACAGTCAAAGACTCTATTCCATTCACATCAGTGACAAAGAAGATGAAATATTTGGGAGTTTATCTAACAAAGGACGTGAAAGATCTCTATAAAGAGAACTATGAAACTCTAAAAAAAAGAAATAGCTGAAAATGTTAACAAATGGAAAAACATACCATGCTCATGGCTGGGAAGAATTCACATTGTTAAAATGTCCATATTACCCAAAGCAATATACAATTTTAATGCAATCCATATTAAAGCTCTACTGTCATACTTTAAAGATCTTGAAAAATAATACTTCGTCTTATATGGAATCAGAAAAAACCTTGAATAGCCAAGACATTACTTAGAAATAAAAACAAAGCAGGATGACTCATGCTACTAGACTTCAGACTATACTATGAATCGATAGTGATCAAAATAGCATGGTACTGGCACAAAAACAGGGAAGTAGATGTATGGAACAGAATAGAGAATGAAAAGATGAACCTAGCTACTTACCATTACTTGATCTTTGACAAGCCAACTAAAAACAGTCAGTGGGGAAAAGATTCCCTATTTAACAAATGGCGCTGGGTGAACTGGCTGGCGAACTGTAGAAGACTGAAACTGGACCCACATCTTTCACCATTAACTAAGACAAACTCTCAGTAGATTAAAGATTTAAACTTAAGACATGAAACTATAAAAATACTAGAAGAGAGTGCAGGGAAAACTCTTGAAGAAATCGGTCTGGATGAGTATTTTATGAGGAGGACCACCCCCCCACCCCTGGGCAATTGAAGCAGCTTCAAAAATACACTACAGGGACCTGATCAAACTAAAAAGCTTCTGCACAGTCAAGAACACCATAAGTAAAGCAAGCAGACAGCCCTCAGAATGGGAGAAGATATTTGCAGGTTGTCTCTGAGAAAGGTTTAATAACCAGAATCCACAGAGAACTCAAACATATAAGCAAAAAATGAACAAGTGATCACATTGCAGGCTGGGCAAGGGACGTGAAGAGAAACTTTTCTGAAGAAGACAGGTGCACGGCCTACAGACATGTGAAAAAATGCTCATCATTCTTAATCATCAGAGAAATGCAAATCAAAACTACTTTGAGATTTCATCTAACTTCAGTAAGATCAGCCCATATCACCAAATCCCAAGACCAGAGATGTTGGCATGGATGTGAAGAAAAGAGAACACTTCTACACTGCTGGTGGGAATGCAACCTAATACGTTTCTTTTGGAAAGATGTTTGGAGAACACTTAGAGATCTGAAAATAGACCTGCCATTTAATCCTATAATTTCTCTACTAGGTATATACCCAGAAGACCAAAAATCACATTATAAAAAAGATATTTGTACCAGAATGTTTATTGCAGCCTAATTCATAATTGCTAAGTCATGAAAAAAGCCCAAGTGCCCATTGATCCGCGAGTGGATTAATAAATTGTGGTATATGTACACTATGTAATATTATTCAGCCTTAAAGAAAGATGGACTTTACCTCTTTCATGTTTACATGTATGGAGCTGGAACATATTCTTCTTAGTAAAGTATTTCAAGAAGGGAAGAAAAAGTATCCAATGTACTCAGCCCTACTATGAAACTAATTTATGGTTTTCATATGAAATCTATATCCCAGTTATAAGCTAGGAATATGGGGAAGGGGGAGAAAAGAGGGGGTAGGTTGTGTGTAGGGAGGGTGACTGGTGCGATTACACCTGTGGTGCATCTTACAAGGATACATGTGAAATTTAATAAATATAGAATATAAATGTTTTAACACAATAACTAAGAAAATGCCAGGAAGGCTATGTTAACCAGTGTGATGAAAATATGTCAAATGGTCTATAAAACCAGCATATGGTGCCCCATGATTGCATTAATGTACATAGCTATGATTTCATAATAAAAAGTAAAAAAATAAAAAATATATATTTTATCTCACAAATGTTCTTAAATTTTAAGTAGAAAAATAATAGTATTTAGCATCCTTTTGTACTTTGGAAAATAATTATTAACACCCCTTTGAAAGTTTTAGATAGATCCTCCAAGAGGAAACTAAACAAATAAATATTAGACTTAAACCTGACCCTACTGCAAATGAACCTTACAGACCTCTACAGAAAATTTCATCCTAATGAAACTGAATGTGCATTCTTCTTATCAGCCCAAAGATCATCCTCTAAAATAGATCATATCCACACTTTGCCAAGATCTCTCAGGAAAAGACCGAACACTCTGAGCTCTTCAGGGGCAGAACTTCAGATTGACATGCAAGGGATGAAGGGTGGACTGAGAGTTTGGATTGTTGGGGAAAATATCTGTTCAATTTTATGCCTGGTGTGGTGGTGTCTAGGTTTATAATGGGACCTCCCTGAAGAAAGAGACCTGGTGTTTAGTGGCTCTCTCCAGCGAGATAAAATGAGAGGTCTTTTTTATCCTGTTCACTCACTGATAGCCTGTCGTGTGCCTCCTGCTTGGCGGAGGGGTCTCCCATCCTTTACTCAATAGGATTTGTACCTGTAATTTGTTTTCTTGAATTCTCTTCCTTGGAGTTACAGCTTGCCAAACTTCTTTCTAGTCTCAGCTCTCCACCTCTGGCTTCATGGAGTCTTATTCCATCCAGTTTTTCTACCTCTGGTCAGGAGCCTCTGCCAAGTGTTTCTACCAGTTGGCCATCTTCCCAGAATCACATTTTTAAACTTTCTAAAATTATTTTACATTGATCCAATTTTTTCATTTATGAAAGATGAAGTCATAGATATTATGACCAGAAAAGTGGTTGATTTTGTCATCCATCAGTTAATAACTCCTGCAATAAAAACTAGAATGGAAATCTTAAAGCAGATTTTTACTTTTTTTTTTTTTTTTTTTTTAAGACAGAGTCTCACGTTGTCACCCTTGGTAGAGTGCTGTGGTGTCACTGCTCACAGTACCCTGTAGCTCTTGAGCTTAGGTGATTCTCTTGCCTCAGCCTCCCGAGGAGCTGAAACTATAGGTGCTCGCCACAACACCCGGCTAGATTATTACATTTCTAATCAGGAAGATGCTGATATATACCCTGAACAAAACACCTTCATTCTTCTACAACCAGTTATATAGTGAACATGTCAAAAACAACATTATACATTTCTTCAGAAGAGGAATAGCTGACAAACAAAAGTATAGTTAATATCTACTTATAAATTTATTGATTTGTTGTGCATTGTTGGGAAACCAGAAAGCATAGCACCACCTATGAATTTTAAATCCATGGCATAACATCATAAAATTACAACAGGAATCTTTAGCATTATTACTTACCAAATGGAAATGACATTTAAATATTTATAGCAGAAGCCAGGCAGGGTGGCTCATACCTATAATTCTAGCATTCTGGCAAGCTGAATTGAGTGGATTGCTTGACCTCACAAGTTTGAGACCAGCCTGAGCAAAGGCAAGACCCTGTCTCTACTAAAAGTAGAAAAACTGAGGAAAAATGATCTCTTGAGCTGAAGAGTCAGAAGTTCCTGTGAACTATGATGCCACAGCACTCTACCTAAGGCAACAGCTTGAGACGCTGTCTCAAAAATAATTTTTACAGCAAAGATTTATGGATGAATTATGAATTATAAATCTTGTGCATTATGTTGACCATCTTTAGGAGAACAAATACACTCTCCTATTATTTGCTTAGGAGAGTGATTTCCTTGACCAGTAATGTATATTAACTATCTTCAGGAGAACAAACACACTCTCCAATTATTTGTTTGCCTGAAGATGTGTTTGCGATAATATCAGGCACTACTCAGAAATATCCATCTTGAGTGGTTACTGTCATGTTACCAACTCTGCCTCCACAACAAAGACCACACATAGTATTGAAAATTCTAACGTAAAATAAATTCTAAAATTTTGAAATAAATGAATAAAATACATAAAAGTTAAAATGGGCAAAATATATGAAGAAACACTCATTTCTCAAAAGAAGACATACAAATAGCTGTCAAGCATACAAAAAGAAAAATAGTCAACATCACTAATTGATATCATTTGGATGTTTCTTCCCTGCAAATTTCATATTAAAATTGTATCCCCCATGGTAAGGTGGGGCCTAGTGGGACATGTTTTGGTCATAGAGGTGGATAATTCATGAACAGCTTGGTACAGTTCTTTCAGTACTGACTTCTCACTCTCTAGTTCCCGTGAGAACTTTTTGTTTAAAAAGGCCTGTCACCTCCTTCCTCTATCTCTCACTTCCCTCTCATGATGGGATCATGCACATGCTTGCTCCCTTAACCCTTTGTTATGAGTGGAAGCTTCCTGAAGTTGTCACCTGAAGATACTGGAACCTGAAGAAATATGAGCCAAATAAATTGCTTTTTTAAATAAATTACCCAGCCCTTGGTATTCCTTTATAGCAATACAAACAGACTAGGATCCTGACTATCAGGAAAATGCAAATAGAAACTATAAAGAAATGTCATACTTGTTCAAAAGGGTGTTACAAAAAATACAAAAGATGGCAAGTACAGGTGATGATATGGAGGAAAAGAAACCCTTATACGCTGTTGGTGGGAGTGTAAATTAGCACAGCCATTAAGAAAAACAGTATGGCAATTTCTTTAAAAAATTCAAAATAGACTCAACAATCCCACTACTGGTATATATACAAAGAAATTGAAATTATATGTGTGCACTATTCACAGTAACCAAGATAGGAAAGCAACCTAAGTATCCATTGACAGATTAATGGACAAAGCACATGGTGTACATATATAATGAAATACTATTCAGCCTTTAGAAAAGAATAAAATCCTTCCATTTCCACAACATAAATGAACCCGAAGGACATTATGCTAAGTAGAATAAACCAGGCACAAAAAGACAAATACTACATGGCTTCACTCATGTGTGGAATCAAAAACGTTGATTTCACAGAAACAGAGAGTAATACTCACAGATGTTATAATACTAGATGCTGGAATAGTGAGGGAGAAGGGACTACAGTGAGATGCTCGTCAAAGATACATAGTTACAGCTAGATAGTAAGAATACATTTTATGAGATCTATTATATAGAAGGTAACACTTAACAATATTCTTGAAAATTATAAGAAGAGCAGATATTAAGTGCTTCCATCACAAAAAATGATAACTGTGTGAGGTAATGCATTCGTTATTTAACTAGATTTAAATTCTATAATATATATTTCAAAAAATATTGTACATGACAAAATCATACAACGTTATTTGTCAGGTTTTTAAAATTGCAGTTTTATATCCTAAAAATGAACGTTTGGAAACTAGAAATAAAAACACATCATAATTTACAATTGTTCCTAAGAAACTGAAATAGTTTAGTAAATATTTAACAAAACATGTACAAAACCCATATGCTTAGGGGAGGGGGGAGGATGAGTGGAGTGAGGGTAATTGGTGGGACCACACCTACGGTGCATCTTAGAAGGGTACATGTGAAACTTACTAAATGTAGAATATAAATGTCTTAACACAATAACTAAGAAAATGCCAGGAAGGCTATGCCAGCCAGTGTGATGAAAATATTTCAAATTGGAGGAGGTGAAGCACGATGGCGGACAGACACATGTTTAGCCCATCTCTCCCAAATCATCAGGTGAGAGTGAGGGGGCTCTAGATCTTTTCCCTACATGCAGTGTTGATGTGGATAGGCAGCTAGAGTTGTGCAGCAAATTGGTGGATTGCTGTATTTGAGATGTAATCCAAAGCCAGGGACTCTGCTGTAGAAATTTCCCCTATGCCGCCAGCGGCTGGTGGCTGGCGGCTGGCAGTTGGCCCCTCTCCCACAGAGGTCTGCAGTTCCCAGTTCATGGAGAAAACAAGGTATTTGATGAAAATGTCAGTGAAGTGTGGATTCCTGAGCAGAATTTGGTGACCAGAAAGGGGTGCCATTTGGATTCACAGGGGGCTAGGCAGCCCTATAGAAAATTAAGGGTAAAAGATCCCACCTGGGAAACAGAAACATTTTGAAATGTCGGAAATGGTAGACACTTTTTCCCAGAACAACAGGTGTGATAGAATAGACCGGACCATTCCTGGTGGGGAATATTGGTGTGGATTGGCAGTACAAGGTGTGTGGAGAAAAGGTGGGTTACTGGTCTCCAAAGTGAGATTCTGAGCCACCCAAACTGATGGAAAGGTCTTGGAGCTGCTGCTGAGGTGACTGGAGCCAGCGTCAATCAGCCCCTCCCCCACAGAGGATTGCAGTTCTGGGTTTGCAGAGAATCTGGGAGCTGAGTGGAAAGATTTGTGAAGGGTAGACTCCTGTACTGAGTTTGGAAGTCAGACAGGGGTGCCATCTGAAACACAACAGCCTAGGTTAGGCAACAGTTAGGAAACAGACATGTATTAAAATTTCAGAAATGGCAACCCACCACGTCAGGTGGTTACTGTGGAAACAATGTAAACTGTGAATCAGGTATAAGCCTAGAAACCACTCACAGCGCCACCTGGTGTCTGGAAAGTATATTACAATATAAATATATTCCTACTAAAGTTGACCCCTACGTCATACACATAGTTGTATGTTTATAAACATATATAAGAATAATATTTTTGTGGTTGGTGCCATTTTTTTACTCTCTTTTTTCATCCTTTTCTTGGAGGACTTATTGTTAATTTTTTTTTATTTTTTTTCTTGTTTTTCAAATTTTATTTGTTATTATTATTATAGATAAAAATATGCACCATAGAAGAGGCCCGACCCATTCCCTCCCTCCACCTAAACCTCCCCCTTCACTTCCCCTTCCTTGGTCCTTTCCCCATAGTCTTGTGGTATAGTCTGGTTATAGCCTTCATGTGAAAGCTATAGTTTAGCTTCATAGTAGGGCTGAGTACATTGGATACTTTTTCTTCCATTCCTGGGATACTTTGCTAAGGAGAATATGTTCCAGCTCCATCCATGAAAACATGTAAGAGGTAAAGTCTACATCTTTCTTTAAGACTGCATAGTATTCCATGGTATACATGTACCACA
>CAUYPK010090083.1:0-24742 GCA_963574355.1 Loris lydekkerianus
ATAATAACTGTGAAATTGCCAGGAAGGCTATGTTAACCAGTGTGATATAAATGTGTCAACCGGTCTGTGAAACTAGTGTATGATGCCCCATGATCATACCAATGTACATAGCTATGATTTAATAAAAAAAAAAAAAAAAAAGTAGTTCTAAAATTCTCTAATAATATGCCAGTCACTCAGCAGGTCCCATGAAGATCTACAGTTAACTGTATACTACTCTCTCAGGTCATGAGGTAATAGTAAAGTCTTAAGGTAAGCACAGAAATAGCGAATTGTGAGTCCAAGAAAATCAAAGGTAGAACAGAAAGTTGAGTCTAGGATGTTAATTTTAAAAATATATTATTTAAAAGGCCAAATCTACTCTTTGCAGATAAAAGCAGTATGTTTGATGTTTTGATATCTCTGGAAACAACATTTCAACTATGTATAATAAAACTACAAATTAGTTTATGTTTTTTATTATTATGAAAACAATTATGTATGAACTATAGATTTGACTAAATTTAAGATAAATATTAAAGAAGTACTTAAAGAAAAATAAATGTATCCATGTTTCTACTGATTTAAAAATTTAAAGAGAATTAAGATCTATGTATTAGTTATTTATTTAAACCTAAGGCTTTAAAAAGCCCACTTTATTTAAAATTAATTTTCCACTGAACAGCCAATAAACATGAGAATAAAAAGACATGGGTTGTAATCCCAATCATGGTACTAACATGTCATGGGCAGGTTTTGCTTTTATCTTTAACCTTTATATATTTATATGTAAAATATTCCATAAAAAATTATACTTACCAGCTTTGTAAGATATAGTATTAGTCTTTGCCACTGATTTTTTATAACATAAGTACACTGCCGATCCCCACTGAATATAAAAAAAAAAAAGAAATACCATTTAATTTAAAAGGTAGTAACTTGATAAAAGGAATCTCTTTAAGCACTCCAGTATATATTATCTAAGATACAGTAATATTTCTCTCTTCTACATTTTTTGATTGGCTATTTTGTCAGCATTTTATTGGAGTCACTGTCCAGTTTTTTCAGAAGTAAAACTTACCATTTTTACCTTTGCAATATCAATAGGATCAATGAAGAAAACTTGATCCTTTAAACCAAAACTAAGCCACAATTTAGATAGACTTTACTCTAAATCAGTGGTTCTCAACCTGTGGGTTGCAACCCACAGGAACTGTATTAAAGGGTCACGGCATTAGGAAGGCTGAGAACCACTGCTCTAAATCCAAACCTTGGGCATAATGCTAAACTAAGAAACTATCTACTCAAGTGCATAGCTTTCTTTTGACTCTACAACATATTCCAGATATTGCCAGATTTTTCTGCAGCTCTTTATGCCTCGAGAGTTGTATTAATAAAATAAATAAATAAATAAAAGGGCAGCGCCTGTGGCTCAAAAGAACAGGGTGCCGGCCCCATATGCCAGAGGTAGTGGGTTCAAACCCAGCCCCGGCCAAAAACTGCAAAAAAAAAAAAAAAGGGTTGTATTAATAATTAATTACAACCATTTCCTTATTTCCCATTCTCTCTTGGATTCATTCAAATCAGGCTTTCATCTTCACCACTCTTAAAGAATGCCTTAACGATTTCCATGATGCCAGATCTAATACTGTAGTTGATTCCTAATCTTTGTTTTATTCAGTCTCTTAGAAGATTTTGTTACTAGTGATGACTCCCTTTGTGAACCACTTTCTTGGCTTTGAGGTATCATATTGTCCTAGTCCCTTCTTATCAAATCTCTGGCCACTCCTTCTCAGTCTCCTTTGTGATATTCTCTATCTTTTCCTCATCATTAAATGTGTTATCTTTTCTTTACCTTTTCTGAAGTTATAGTATATTCAGTCTAAACTACATAGTTTAGTTTTTAAAAAGTTACTCACTGAAGAGACTCACATTTCTAGCCCCAGAAGCAAAACCCCACCACTACCACCACCAACTCTAAACTCACATCCAACTGCCTACTCAAATTCCATACTTTTACGTCTAATAGTACCTCATATTCACCATGCCTGTAATAGAAGTCTTGTCCTTCTCAAACTTGCTCTTCTCTCAATGTTAAAAAGTACTAACTTGATAAATGGAGTCTCTATGAGCTCTCCAGTATATATTATCTAAATTGTAGTGACATTTCTCTCTGTTATTTTGTCAGTGTTTTATTAGAGTCATATCCGCTTCTCTTTCAGAAGTAAAATTTAACATTTTTCCATTTCATTTTTAACATTTCCCACCTCAGGAAATGGCCCCATCATTTACTCAATCCCAAAAGTCTGTCTCAAAACTCTGAAGTTACTCTTGACTTTTCTCTTTTTCTCATATACCATATCCAATCCATCTGCAGATTCTTTCAATTCTACTTTCACAATCTACCTTGAATCTGGTCACTTTGTACTGTCTTCACCACTACTACTCTGGAAGGAATCCCTGTTTTTCACTTGGACCACTGCTATAGTTTCCTGTCTTGTTTCTCAATAGTCTATTCTCCATAGCCAAAGTGAGCCTACTAAGATGTAAATCAGATCATGTCATTCTTAAGTGGCTTCCTGTCAGATAAAAAATAAAACCCAAACTCGCTACACTAAGCCACAGAGTCCTACATAATCTGATCTCTGTAGCCTGTTACCACATTTCCAACCTCACTGGCCTTCCTGCCTTTTCTCAAACATACCAAATATACATCTAGGTCAGAGCCTTTACACCAGCGGTTCTCAATCTATGGGTTGTGACCCCTTTTGGGGTTGAACGACCCTTTCACAGGGGTCGCCTAAAAACATCCTGCATATCAGATATTTACGTTACGATTCACAACAGTAGCAAAATTACAGTTATGAAGTAGCAACAAAAATAATTTTATGGTTGGGGGTCTCCACAACATGAGGAACTGTATTAAAGGGTCACGGCATTAGGAAGGTTGAGAACCACTGCTTTACACTTTGTTTCCTGTGTCTACTCTCTCATTTTATTAGGTCTTTGCTCAAACGTTTCCTCCCCAGAGAAGGCTATACTAATTGTCTTGACCAAAGCATGGTGACTCACACCTATAATCCTAGCACTTTGGAAGGCCAAGGCATGAGGATCATTTGAGGCCAGGAGTTTGAGACAAGTCTAGGCAATGCAGTGAGGCTCTAGCTCTACAAAAAGCAAGAAAAATTAGCCAGGTATAGTGGTATATGCCTGCAGTACTAGCTACTCAGGAGACTGAGGTGAGTGGATTGCTTGAGCCCCCAAAACCAAAGTTACAGTGTGATGTGATTGCACCACTGCCCTCCAGCCTGGGTGACAGAGCAAGACCATCTAAAAAAATAAAAACAAAACAAGACAAAAAACCTGAGGAGATAGTCCCAAATTTGTTAAGAATTAGCTATATGAATTAAAGCAAGTCACTTTAATCTACCCAAACTAACCATCCTTAACTACAAATTTCTGCATTTTTAGATAACATGGAGACTCTAAAGTTCTTATCCAGCTCTAAAATATTATGATCCTATTCCAATATCAAATCAAAGTCTAAATCATTTATGACTTATGGTCCAAGGTTTGAAAAATGAAATAATTCTTGAAAACTCTTTCTATAAACTTAATATGAGTTAGAGAGTTCAGGGATACTTTTGGATGCTAAAGCTGTAAACCTAGTACAAAAATCATGTAGAAACTTTGCAGAAAGATTCAATACATGTTTCTCCATGTTCATTAGACTGTTATTATTTCTCCTTCTTTAGAAACCTAATAGGGGTTTCACTCAAACTGCCTAATCTCCCACAACAAAAGTAAGCTATAGATTCCTAGGCATCATCAAGTCAATAATTGAATCCCAATCACTTTCTGATTCCTTTTTTTTGGCGACAGAGCCTCACGCTGTTGTCCTGGGTAGAGTGCCGTGGCATCACAATTCACAGCAACTTCCAACTCCTGGGCTTAAGCAAGTCTCTTGCCTCAGCCTCCCAAGTAGCTGGAACTACAGGCGCCCGACACAATGCCCAGCTATTTTTTTGGTTGTAGTTGTCATTGTTGTTTGGCAGGCCTGGGCTGGATTTGAGCCCACCAGCTCTGGTATACGTGGCTGGCGCCTTAGCCACTTGAGCTATAGGTGCTGAGCCTCTGATTCCTTTTTTAAAAATGTTTTTGATTCACGGTCTTGCTCTGTTACCCATATTAGATAGTAGTGGTGTCACTATAGCTCACTGCAATCTCAAACTCATGTTGATCTTCCTGCCTCAGCCTCCTGAAAAACTGAAACTACAGGTGGGAACCACGGTATGTGGCTAATTTTCTTTTCAATTTTTGGCAGGGACCAACTTTTGGCAGGGCCAATTTTTGAGGCCAACTTCTGGCCTCAAAGTATCCTCCTACCTCAGCCTTCCACAGTGCTGAGATTATATGGGTGATTCACCAAACCCAGCCTAAGAGGCTTTTTTATTTCTTAAATGTTTCGTAAAAAATACTTAAGCTTAAAGACTGGACACAAATAGAATAAAGAAAGCTCTTCCTCAGACTTTAAATACGCAAAAAAGGGACGAGGCAAGTAGAATTAAACAAAGAAGTAATAATAGCTAATGTTTATATGGTATTCCTATGAGCCAGACACTGTCCTAAATTCTTTATAAATGTTAATTCATTTAATCTGCGTGAAAAATCCGTGAAATAAAGTACTACTTTACCCCCATTTCACGAATAAGGAAACTGAGGCACAAAGAATCAAGGAATACACATCAAGGATTCCCAGGATATACATCTGGGACTCAAACCAGTCAGTTTAGTTGGAGTCCATGCAGTTCATACTGTGTTACAATGCCTCTTTATTCTCTTTAGTGGAGAATAAAAGCTGACAATACTGGTATCAATGTTTCAGGGTAAAGAAAAATAGAACTCATGTCTCTGGTTTTAGTTTCAATGCTGTAAGTCTAGCTAGAACACCTTGATAAATTAATGAGACCCAGAAATGGTTCTAATGACAATGTCAATTACTTTAATCAAAAAACCAACACATCCCAAAATACAGGGAAACTCACAAGTGGAAAAATGTTAATTATCTGTAAGCTTGTGTAATCTTGCTAAAATACTAAACCAAATCTAAAATTGTTAAGCTAGACTTTGTATCATAACAGAGTTCAAAAACACTTCTTTGCCATCACTATCATTACCATCTAAGTCCTTTAGAACTATTCGCTATCTTAATCTTCTTTCTCCATCATAACATGTGGTATTACTATAATAGTGTGTTCAACTGTCACATGTCATCACCAAATCAAAATAATGTGCAAAGATGGCACAAAAGAATAGGGCATTTTTAAATATGAATGGCTACTGCCAAAATGATCACCTAATTGGAGGTCACATAGCTTCTGATAAGTCTTTAGGATACAATTTAGATGCTGTCAACATCTACTTTTTGAATTGTCTATTTGAACATTTTTAATAGTGCTAATTTAAAATTGCTAATTTTTCTTATGTAAAATGTCTCAAAAACAAAAAATAAAATAAAATGTCTCAATGTGATTTCACATTAACCATCAAAAGGACTGACTGATGCTTACAGATAAGACGCTAACACTACATAGTGCTTGCTTATTATATGTACTAAGTCAAGGTCCTAAATTCATTTAATTTTCATGATAACCTGTAAGTTACATGTCATCCTCATTTTACAATTATGAAACTAGGGCACAAAGAGGTGACTTGCCCTAGGCCACGGAGCTAGTAAATGTCAGAGATAGAATTTATATCCAGCCTCCCTAGAACCATTAGGCTATACTGATTTTAATCACAACACAATACAAATCGATTTTGCTATCTTACTGAGGGGATTAAAAATATATTTAAGGTCCTAAAATTTGCATTGTATCTAGCCACATATCAATACTCCCCATTCTTCCTCTTTTTGCTTCATTTAGAACTTTAGTATCACATATTGCTAGATTAAAAGATAAATAATAGTTATTTATTTATTTATTTTTATTTATATATATATATATTTTTTGAGACAAGAGTCTCACTATGATGTCCTGGGTAGAGTGCTGTGGCATCACAGCTCACAACAACTTCAAACTCTTGGGCTTAAGCAATTCTCTTGCCTCAGCCTCCCAAATGGCTAGGACTACAGGCGCCTGCTACAATGCCCAGTTTTTTTGGTTGCAGTTGTCACTGTTGTTTAGCAGGCCCGGGCCAGGCTCTAACCTTCCAGCCTTGGTATATGTGGCTGGCGCCCTACTCACTGAGCTACAGGTGCTGAGCCGATAAATAATAGTTTAAAAGCCAACTTCCCATGAAAATGTAACAGATGATAAAATGTTTATAAGATCTTTTAGATCTGAGCAAAGTATTAATTTACACAATTATAAAAGGATAATATACATATTTGCTCTAGCATTATTAAGAAATTAAATCTTAAAATTTATGATAAAAACAAAGTAGCTGACAGTTACGGAAAAAACAACATATTCATACTTCGTTGGTAGGGATATGAATTTGTTAAACCTTTCTGGGTAAAAATCTTAGAAGTAAATATATGCTTTAATCCAGAAATCCCAGGGCAAACCATAAGGAAGTAATTAAGCAATGTAGTATAGTGTTCAGGAGTTTGGTTCTAGAGTTCTATAGCCTGAATTTGAATCTTGCATAACTACTTATGAAAGATTGAGGATCATGGAAGATTAACTCTCAAGTTTCTTTCTCTATAAAATGGAGGGAAATACTTTTTAAGGGTAATTGTGAGAACTGAGTTAATAAATGTGAAATATGTAGAATAATATATAGAACATAAGAGCTCAATAAGTGTAACCTGTTTTAAAGAAGATTTAGTTATAAATACGTTCATAACAGGTTACTTGGAATATAAAAAAAATCAGAATATAAAGGTCTTACAATAGAAGATGGAATAAGTTGTGACAATCCATTTAATGCAGCTAATATTCAACCATTCAAAATGGACATATAATTTCCATTCATCATTCTGCATTTGTATTTTCTCAAGTATTATGACATCATTGAAAGAATGAAGAATTATATGAACTAATAAAGATGGATAAGGCTTATATCAGAATATATGTGAATTTCCAATTTTTTAAAGATAAAGAATTTATTATATAACCTCCATAAATATGAACACAAAAAGTTCTGGAAGGACACAGTCAAATTCTTCATTGTTAACTCTGGCAAAAGATGGAAGTAGGAACAAGAACCTTCACTTGCTACTCCCTAGATCTACGATTTGTACAGATACAAACGGGACTCTTTTTTCTTTTGATTACACATTCCTTTTTAAAAT
This sequence comes from Loris lydekkerianus, assembly GCA_963574355.1. Taxonomy (NCBI): domain Eukaryota; kingdom Metazoa; phylum Chordata; class Mammalia; order Primates; family Lorisidae; genus Loris; species Loris lydekkerianus. Next base: position 7,280 of record CAUYPK010090083.1, read on the forward strand.
TTCAAAGAGCAAAAACAAAGAAGACAATTACAGACTATACATAGCCCCCTTTGGTTTTAGGCAGAGGAGTGATATACTCTGATTTATGTTTTACAAAGATCTTGCCTATGTGAAGAACAGGCTATAGAAAGCAGAAGTAGAAGCAATGCTTAGTTCACAGGCAACCCATAGCCTACAACTGGCCAATAGCCTGTTTCTGTGTACTTGAACTAAGAATGGTTTTTACATTTTTAGATTTTTTTTTAAAAATACTGCAGATGAGTATGAGACAGAGAGTGTATATGGCCAGCAAAATCTAATTTTTTATCCAGCTCCTTAAAGAAAAAGTTTGCTTTACGTCAGAATTAGGAAACTACTGCAAATAATCCCATCAAAAGGGGATTATGGCTTGAACAAAGGTCATAGTGATAGGTCGAGAGGTAGTCATATTCAAGATAGAGTTAACAGAATTTAAAATTAGAGTTAACAGAATTTAAAGAAGAACTGAATAAGAAGTAGAAGAGAAAGGAGAGAAAAATTAGGATTGCTTCAAGGTTTTTAAGTTTGAGTAACTAGAAGAATGTACAGAAGACTATGGGAATAAAGCAGGTTTGGAGAAGCACATCAGGAGTTAAGCTGTGAAAAGAGATCAGGAAAGGCAGAAAAGGAGTGATTAGTGATTAGGGTAGGAGGAAAAAGCAAAAGAGTACCTAAGAAGAGAATGCATTCTTTTTTTTTTTTTTTTTTAAGAGACAGAGTCTCACTTTGTCACCCTCTGTGGAGTGCTGTAGCATCACAGGTCACAGCAACCTCCAGCTCTTGGGCTTAGGCAATTCTCTTGCCTCAGCCTCCCAAGTAGCTGGGACTACAGGCACCCACCACAATGCCCGGCTACTTTTTGCTGTAGTTTCGCCAGGAGCCAGGTTCGAACCCGCCACCCTCGGTATATGGGGCTGGCACCCAACTCACTGAGCCACAGGCACCACCCAAGAGAATACATTCTTTCTACCTGACACTATTTCAAGAAGGAAGAAATAATCATTATGTCAAAAACCACTAAAAAATTAAGATGAATTATTGAATTTAACAACAAAAGAAATTTTGGTGAAATGATAGGCTGACTGGAAAGAGCAACAAAAAGAATGAGAGGGAACACACTCCACTCTTTTGAGAATTTTTATTGTAAAGAACAACAAAATGTGGCAATTGGAGAAGGGAAAAAAGAGGTCAAGAAGTTTTATACAGATAGGAGATCTCACAACATACTTTTATGTGCTGGAGGAAATAATCCAAAACGGGGGGGAGGGATTGATGATTCACAAAAAAGGAAGAGGACTGCTAAAGCCATCCTCAAATAGTGTCTGGAAAGGGATCTAGTACATAAGTGGGAGAAAGCCAGAGCTACTGTATTGCTTTTGAAAGAGGAAAAAGTCATTTTTTTAATTAAAAAATCAAAGTTTTTGATATACCTTCTTTTGAAACTATAACTAAAGTACTTTCTAAAAAATAAAATCTCAAATCTCAAGAAACATATTTTTCAATTCTCTAATTATGCTATTCTGTTTTCAAAAAAAGGATTTATTTAAAATTATGCTCTTTTCAGCAGTGTTTTATCAGTTCAGAATTGTCACTTACCATACTGTTATTGAGATTCTTGTCAACTTTGCAGAATGTGTGTGGTGGAGTTTCTCCTTTACTGGGTATGATGATACATATATCTGTGACAGCCAACGTATTCTGAGTCATGTTTTCAGAGGCTCTTCGGTAAGTGATATAAATTCTTTGTGATGAGGTATTGCCACTAATATTTGCAGGGCGCCCATAGGGAGTACTCTGAATAATTTCACAACCCTGTTTCAATCTTTCTTTCCAGTCATATAAAACGCTAAAAAGTAAATTATAAAAATAAGCACTCAAATACACAAAGCACCATCAAAAAGATGTTCAACATCATAGTCTTAGGCATTACAAATTGATCCTTAAATGTAGCAGTAAGGTAACAATATTCCAATTTTATTGCAAGTTTGAATTACAAAGTCTTGTATAAAATTAAAGAATAACATCTTTATCAAAAACACAATGTAAGGGAAAATTCACATAAACCTTTGCATTAACATAAACCAGAGAATGGCAACAATTAAATGTATAGACACTTGTTTTAGCATCCATTTAATAGAATTATTATTTATTTTTTTGTCTCTAAAACTAAGCATCTTTTTTAGAAAAGCAAATTGTATTTTGGCCAAAATTAAAATTTTACAAAAGGTTACTTGCTCACAGTATAACACCTGCTCGCAAGCTTTTACCTCTAATACTTCCCTCAGCTTTAAGAGACAGTTTTAGGTTAAGAAACTATAACCTCAAATCTATCTTTAACAAAAAGTCTGTGTAAGACATTAGGCTTTTTTTTTTTTTTTTTTTTCTCTTCATTGTGGTAATGTCATAGGCTTTTAATAAAGAGCATGCCTAGCATCATTTTTTCTAAATACTTAAAGCACTTGAGGATACCAAGAAAATGTCATGCTTAAATAATACCAGCTTATTCTCTCACAGAATTCACTGACTTGTACTTTAATGATAAGTCCTTGGTATTAGTCAAAAATAAATTTAAAGCTTTACTACATTAAATGTTTCTACATTTGCTATGAAAATTATTATATCAGGGAGTGTCTTCATTGTCAATCAACATTTCCTTATATAAAATCCAATTATACAAATAAAATTTAGTGCCAGAAATTGGTCAAATTACTTCTAATATAAGTTATAATTTTTCTTCTTATCCTGGCTATTATCAAATATAAAAAATAATTTCCCTCAACATTTTATTTTGAAAATTTAGAGCTAAACTTGATGCTTCATCATAGCAACTTTGTTAACACCAATGTTAGCTTATGTGCTTATTATTATTATTCTTTTTTATTTGTTTTGTTGGGTGTTTCTTTTTAACTTAAACAAAAAAGGCACCTAAGTGCAAAGAAGTTAGTTCAAATTTCTACTGCCTGTTACTAGCTGCATTACTTTACACAGTTACTTAACCTCCCTAAGGCTAGCACTACTCAGCTATAAAACCTAAATGTTTGGGCTTCAAAGGATCCCATAAAGAAATAGACAACCCATGGAATGGAAGGAAATGTTTTAAATCATATCATGGATAAGAGTCTATATTTAGAACACATACAAATTCCTGAAGCTCAACAATAAAAAGACAATCCAATTAAAAACTTGGTAAAGAATCTGAATAGACATTTCTCCACTGATCTACAAAGTTGCCAAAAAGCACATGAAAAGATGTTCAACATCACCAGCCATCAGGTGAATACAAACCAAGACCACAATGAGATTTCATTTCATACCCCCTAGGACAGCTATAATCAAAATGACAATATGAAATCCAGACTAGGATGTGGAGAAACTGAACCCTCAAGCGCCGCTGGTGGGAAGGCAATATGGTGCAGCTGCTTTGCAAAACAGTCTGGAAGCGCCTCAAAAGATTAAACACACAATTACCATGTAACCCAACAATTCCACTTCTAGCTCATCCACAAGAAAATGAAAATATGTTCACGTAAAACCTTGCACATGAATATTCAGAGCAGCATTATCCGTAACAGTCAAAAAGTTAAAAAAAAACTATCAACAAATAAATGAATAAATTGTGGTATATCTATACGATGGAATATTTAGCCATAAAAAAAGAATAAAGTACTGATATATACTATAATATGGATGAATCCTGAAAACATCATGTTTAGTGAAAGAAGCCACAAAAGACCATATATAGCATGACTGCATTCATAGGAAATGTCCAGAATAGGCAAATTCATAGAGACAAAAAGTAGACTCTGATTGCCAAAGGCTGAGGGGGTTGGGGATAATTAGACAGTGACTACTAATGAATACAGGGTTTTCTTTTGGCATAATAAAGTGGTCTGAAATTGGAGTGGTGCCTGTGGCTCAAGGAGTAGGGCGCCAGCCCCATATACCTGAGGTGGTGGGTTCAAACCCAGCCCTGGCCAAAAACTGCAAAACAAAACAAAAATGGTCTGAAATTTATTGTGTTGTTGATGGTTGCCTAAAAACAAAGGCTGTCTGTAAAGTATCCAGCCATTGTTAGTTAATACTATTTTTCATATTATATGACTGAATATGGACAGTCTAAAGCCATTGAAATGCATACTTTAAATGTGTGGATTGTACATAGGAATTATATATCAATAAAGATTATATATATAATTATATATAAATATATATATATGCCCTAAGGTTAATATTGTAGCCTAAATAAAGTTCTAATTACACCCAAGATCCTTGTTTGATGCACACAGTTAAGAATCCATCTATAATGATCATTATAACATACTTAAAAACTTTAATTTTCTCATACTTTAATTACAACCAAGTGTAGTAGCTCACACCTGTAATCCTAGCATTCTGCAAGGCCAAAGTGGGAGGATCTCTTTAGGTCAGGGGTTCAAGGGTCAGCCTGATCTTGTCTCCACTAAAATTAGAAAAAATTAGAGGTGCATTGTGGCATTCTCCTATAGTCCCAGCTCCTCCGGGAACTGAGACAGGAGAATCGCTTGAGCCAGAAGTGTGAGGTTGCTGTGAGCTAGGCTGATGCCACAGCATTGTAGCTAGAGTGAGACTCTGCACCCCACCCCCCCAAAAAAAAGAAAAAGAAAAAATTAAAAATTTTCTGATCATGATAATACATTAATTTTCTGGTACTTTTTCTGTACATGTTTTTCAAATTCTTTCCCCTCCAACAGAAAGAAACCCAGGCTTTTAAGAAAAGAGTGCTGGGAACCTGTAGAACAAGAAGAGATAAAAGGAAATAGGAAGAGAATATAGGATGAGCACTAATGAGTTGCATATAAACTTATCTATTTTTCTAAAGCTGCTATGCCTTTATTAATGTTCAAATCAGTTAATTTCAAAATTTACAAGACATATTGTATGGATCAATAACAGTAAGCATTAAATAAAATACTTACCCCAGATCTGTAAGTGGGGGCTTATCTCTTCCTCTCCTATAGCAAAGGTAGATCTGTGGCCCCACAAGACTTCCATTATTGAGATCAGCTGACAATCCAGTTGGGGTAACATCTATACAAATATAATCGTGTGGCACTTCCTCCCCAAGAGATTTAATAATGACTGAAACATCTGTGATAGGTTCTTTTGGTTTAGCTACTTTATGACAGGCATCATTGAAGTGAATTTCTTCTTCAAGAGGCTTTGAAGCATCTGTTAATCCTGCTACAACAAAGTAGTCAGCAACACGAGGCCCCTTGTCTTCAATCATCTTCCATTACAGAAAGTTACATCTAAAAGGAAAATAAAAGACTAATGTTCACCTATAATAAGCCAAATTAATATAAGTGGTTTATGTACAAATAAAGAAACCTCAAAAAGATCATACCCTCGATAAAAACACTAGTATTACACATTTTACTTTTATATGTAAAAAGCATACCTTATTTATTTATATATTTATTTTATTTTTTTGAGACAGAGTCTCATTTTGTCACCTTCGATAGAGTGCTGCGGCATCACAGCTCACAGCAACCTCAAACTCTTGGGCTTAAGCAATTCTCTTGCCTCAGCCTCCCAAGCAGCTGGGACTACAGGCGCCCACCATAATGCCCAACTATTTTTTTAGAGACAGGGTCTTGCTCTTGCTTGGGCTGGTAGTATACCTTTTTTAACTGCTAAGAATATCTTATGAATTTTTTAATTATAAAAGTAATGCAGGAGGCTGGGTGTGGTGGCTCATGCCTGTAATCCCAGCACTCTGGGAGGCTAAGGCAGATAGATTGCCTGAATTCAGAGGTTTGAGACCAGCCTGAGCAAAAGCGAGACCCTGGGACTAGCCTGCTCAATCCACTGCAGCTACCAGTAACACCAACACAGATCACGTGGGTCCTGATGGGTAACCCCAACACCACAAATGTCATCTCCCACATCACACTAGCAGTTCAGGGGCCTGAGAACCTACCTGCATGCCCAGCCCTCTGTTCCAACTACAAGCTTGTGAGCAAGCCACTTGAAGGCCCAACATATTAACACATCATTGCCAAGGTAAGCTGCTCTAGGGTCTAAAACCAGCATACTCAGCTCACTGGTTCCATACTGGGGACCAAAGCCAGGTTTTGCAGCCACTCAAGTCCTCAGCAAAACTTCACCATAGCCTCAACTAATAACTATTCCCTAAACCACCAAGGAAATCATAGATAGCACGGACCCTGTGTACTGCCTGAGAAATCATATGATGATCACACAACCATAGGCACACAAAATCAAAGCCAAAGTGTCCTGCTCAACCAATAACATATATACACCTTCAGGAGAAAATTCTCCCCTTCAAAAGCAATTTGAGAAAATCAGAACAAGCAACTGCCACATCAGAAGTGAAGAGATCAACAAAAGGACTCAAGAAACACGAAAGAGTACGGAAATATGATACCACCAAACAATCAAAACAATCGTCCAGCAACAGATCCCAATCAGAAAGAATTCCTCATTAAAGCAGTAATAAAGTCCTTTTACATTTGTTGACAGAAAAGTCAATTATATATCATTCTTGTTCCCTCATCTTGTTGTTTTCCATTTATTCGTCTGAGGTTGGGGGTTGTTAGGAAGGTAGCAAAATATTAAGGCATAGTTGATGAAATATATAATGCTAAGAACATAGCTAGCAACATTCCAGATGATATCTTAAAAGATCAGTATGTTCTTTAATTTGTTCAGGAAGAGCCTTTGACTAGTAAAAAGTCACCTCTATTTTTAATTTTAAATCAAATGTCTTAAAGTAAGTTTGTAGGTTTGGGGGTTTTTTTTGAGAGTCTCACTCTGTTGCCCCAGGCTAGAATGTCCTGGCTTCATACCTCATAGCAACCTCAAACTCTTGGGCTCACGCTATCCTGTTGCCTCAGTCTCCTGAGTAACTGGGAGTACAGGTGCCCCCACAACGCCTAGCTACTTTTTCTATTTTTTGTAGAGATGGGTGGTTTCACTCTTGGTCAGGCTGGTCTCATACTCCTAAGCTGCAGCAATACACCTGCCTCAGCTCCCAGAGTTTTAGGATTACAGGCAACAGTCCCCACTCTTGGCCAAGTTTGTGGTTTAGAAGCTAGAGAGAAGACATTGCTAAAAATTACAAGGCAAAGCCAGGAGCACACTTTGTAAGGCTCAGGCAGGAGGACTGCTTGAGGTCAGAACTTCAAGACCAGCCTGAACAAAGCAAGACCCTGTCTCTACGAAAAATAGAAAATAATAGCCCAGAATGATGGTATGTACTATAGTTGCAGCTGTTTAGGAACCTGAGGCAGGACGACTGCTTGAGCACAGGAGTTTGAGGTTGCTGTGAGCTAGACTGAGGCCACGGCATTCTATCCTGGGCAATAAAGTGAGACTCTCTCTTTCAAAAAAAAAAAAAAATACAGAAATGAATAATTAGAATTTCCTAACAATTCCATTAAACCAAGATAATTATGTTGGTGTGTGAAACTTGTAGTACTCATGGAAAATATTAAATATATGCTAAAACAAAATACTCTGTATTGGCAAGAAATATCACAAATTACTTAGAAACAACATTTCAGGAAAGCATTCCTAGTTACACACAAAATTTGGATTTTCAAGTGGCGCCCGCAGCTCAGTGGGTAGGGCGCCAGCCACAATACACTGAGGCTAGAGGGTTCTAATCTGGCCCCAGGCCAGCTAAAGCAACAATAACAACTGCAACAGAAAAATAGCTGGGCGTTGTGGCAGGCACCTGTAGTTCCAGCTACTTGGGAGGCTTAGGCAAGAGGTTGCTGTGAACTGTGACACCACAGCACTCTACCCAGGGCGATAGCTTGAAACTCGTCTTAAAAAAAAACTTGGATTTTCAGTGTTGTGTATCAAAAATTCCTAAATAATTAAGAGGTATATTTAATCCATTTTTGTAAACTGGGGACCACAAAGAACATGCATTTGATATAACAGTTCTCTAATCACCGTAATATAAAACCCTAAAACAACAACAGAACAAAAAGATGGTTCTTAAAAAAGATAAAAAATTGATAAACCTTTGGCCAGATTAACTAGAAACAGAAAAGTAAAATCTCTAATAATCTCAATCAGAAGAAATGAAAAAGGGAAAATAACCAATACCATAGAGATACAAAAGATTATCTCTGACTACTATAAGAAACTCTATGTCTAGGAATTTGACAATGTAGAGAAAATGGACAAATAACTAGAATCACACCATTTCCCTAGACTTAGCCAGGAATAAATAGATCTCTTGAACCAGGAATAAATAGATCTCTTGAACCAGAATAAATAAATAAATAACCAGTATCCAGCACTAAAATTGAAGAAATAATAAAAAAGCTTCCAACAGAAAAAGTGCCCTAGACCAAATGGCTTCACACCAGAATTCTATCAAACTTTCAAAGAAGAGCTTGTACCTATACTGCAGAACCTATTCCAAAACACTAAGAAGTGAGGAACCTTCCCCAACACGTTCTATGAAGCAAACATTATCCTGATACCAAAACCAGGAAAGGACCCAACTAAAAAGAACTATACAATTTCACTAATGAATATTGATACAAAAATACTCAATAAAATCTTAGCTAATACAGCTACATATTTAAAAAATTAATACATCACAATCAAGTAGGTTTCATACCGGGGATGCAAGGCTGATTTAACATACACATAAAATAACAATAACACTGTACCATTAATTGAAAATAAAAGAATCATTTAGAAAATTAATAAAATAAACAGTTCATTCTTCTTTTGTATAAATAATTCACCATATCAATAGAAGCAAAAACAAAGACCATATGATCCTCTCAATAGATGTAGAAAAAGCATTCGATAAAATTCAACATCCTTTTCTAACAAGTACACTTAAGAAAATAGGACAAACCCACAGCTAATATCATACTGAAAGGAGTAAAACTCAAAGCTTTTCCACTTAGAGCTGGAACCAGACAAGGAGGTTCTCTGTCGCCACTACTATTCAACATAGTTCTGGAAGTTCTAGCAAGAGAAGGATACAAAGGGCACGGGAGGTCAAACTCTTGCTCTTTGCCAATGATATGATCTTATACTTAGAAAACCCCAGAGACTCAACTATAAGATTCCTAGAAGTGATGAAGAAATACAGTAACATCTTAGGGTATAAAATCAGTGTCCACAAATCAGTAGCCTTGTACACAACAGTAACAGCCAAGTTGAGAAGCAAATCAAGGACAATTCCCTTCACAGTAGCTTCAAAGAAAATGAAATACCTAGAAGTATACTTAACAAAAGAGATGAAGGACCTCTACAAAGAAAATTACAAAACCCTAAGAAAAGAAATAGGAGATATTAACAAATGGAAGAACATACCATGCTCTTGGCTGGGAACATGGTAAATTTTGGTAAAATTTCTATACTATCCAAAGCAATCTACAGATTCAATATAATCTCCATTAAAATACCAACAGCGTACTCAGAAGAACTAGAAAAAACAGTTCATCATTTTGTATGGAACCAGAACAAAACCAATATAGCCAAAGCAATTCTTAGTAATGAAAACAATGCTGGAGGCATCACTCTACCACATTAGGTTATACCACAAGTCCACAGTGATTAAAACAGCATGGTATTGGCACAAAAATAGAGCAGATGCAGGGAACCAAAACCAAGAGACGAAACCCATCTTTTATTGCCATCTGATCTTTGATAAACCAAACAAAAGCACACACTGGAGAAAATAAGCCCTATTCAATAAATGATGGTAGGAGAACTGAATAACCAGATGTAAAAGACTGAAACTGGACCGGCACCTTTCACCACTTACAAAAATTGACTCAAGATAGGCTCAGTGCTCATAGCACAGTGGATTTATGGCGCCAGACGTATGCACCGAAGCTGGCGAGTTTGAGCCCGGCCTGGGCCAGCTAAACCACAACAAATGCAACAAAAAATTGCTAGGTGTTGTAGTGGGTGCCTATAGTCCAAGCTACTTGGGAGGCAGAGAGGCAAGAGAATTGCTTAAGCCCAAGAGTTTTAGATTGCTGTGACGCCACAGCACTCTACGGAGGGTGACATAGTAAGATTCTGTCTCAAAAAAGAAAAAGAAAAAGTTTGACTCAAGATAGATAAAATATTTAAATCTAAAAATGATACAAATCCTAGAAGAAAGTATGGGAAAAACTCTTGAGGATGCTGGACTGGGGAAAGATGTTATGAAGAAGACTTCAGTGGCGATTGCAACAACAAAAATAAACAAATGGGACTTAAACTGAGAACTTTTTGTACAGATAAAATTAAAGAAGTAATTGTACAACAGTTAAAGAAAATTCATACATTTTCTTTACATAAGAAAATTTTCATACATTTCATACATTTTCATACATAAGAAAATTCAGACATTTCCATACTATGAACCTGACAAAGGGTTGATAACTAGAATCTATAGAGAATTCAAATTAATCAATAAAAAAAGAGCAAAAATTCCCATCAATCATGGGGCAAGAGACATGCATAGAACCTTTTCTGAGGAAGACAAATGGCTAACATATCAAAAAATGCTCATCATCCCAAATCATCACAGAAATGCAAATCAAAACCACCCTGAGATATTACCTAACCCCAGTGAGAACAGCCCACATAACCAAATCCCAAAGTTGCAGGTGCTGGCAAGGATGTGGAGAGAAGGAAATACTTTTACACTATTGGTGGGACTGCAAACTAATACAGCTTCTTTGGAAAGAAAAATGGAGAATCCTCAAAGAAGTCAAAGGCATCTACCCAGAAGAACTAGTAAGGCATCTACCCAGAAGAAAAAAATCATTTTATCATAAGGACATTTATACTAGATTGTTTACAGCAACTCAATTTACAATCACCAAGATGTAGAAACAACCTAAATGCCTACCAACCCAGGAATGGATGATCAAGCTATGGTATATGTATACCATGGAATGCTATTCAGCCATAAAAGAGGATTAATCTGGATAGAGTTGAAATAACATTCTTCTTAGTAAAGTATCACGAGAATGGAAAAGTAAATATCCAATGTATTTAATACTAATATGAAGCCAGTAGACAATCTAATATATGCACACTTAAGAGAAAAACTCAATCCAATTCAAGTGGGGGGGTGGGGGTGGGGGTGGGGGTGGGGAGGAGGACAAAGGAGGGAGTAGAGGGGCAAGGGAAGGGGATTGATGTGCTCCCACTTAATGGGCACAATGTAAGGGTATATAGGTATATAGAGTGGAACAGAACTACAAGAGAGACTCTCCCTAACAAATGCAAACATTGTAATCTAGTTGCTGTAATCTACTCTCACATTAACCTGAAATTATAAGCAAAATACTATATCATTAACAAACGATTGTTTTTTACTTCTTTGTTCAATATGACATAAAGATAAAATGTTTATAGACATCTTAAAACTTCAGATGCCTGCTTAGCTAGTACTTTACTTTAAATTACATCTATTTTCTTTGAAAATAGCAAAGAAGGTTGTGCTCTCTATTCCTAAAAGGTTCAAGAGAACAAAATTGGGATTACATGAAGGCACTTACCCATTCAGTGACTAATAAAAACTGATTTGTTTTTCTCCCTTTCAATCTCTGCCCAATCAATTCAGGTTCTTTTTTATTTTTTCTCTCACTTCATTATGTCAAAGTTCAACATTTGCTAACTCTAAAGACAAGAAAAAAAAAAAGGTGGTGATCAAAGGAAACATAAAAATAAATGAAAAACAAAAAATTCTGAACATAAAAAGTTTTGCAAACTTATTATTATTGAAATGTTAAAGGAGTAAAAGGCCCAGAGGGAGCTTGATAAATAGTCACAAATTCAGAATTATAGGTGAAAATAATCAATAACACAATGAACCAGTTCAACTTCCTTGCCCCAGACTCTAGTTTGCTTAAATAACATAGAATAAATTTTCTGGGTTTTTTTTGTTACATTTTTCCACAGTTAAGAACTTATTCCAGTTCATTTTATCTTAAGTTATCAAAACTAGAGACTTTCATTCGCATCTTTTCTAAACTTCATCTTCCATTTTTCTTCCAACCAAGGTAATCTATCTACTGTCCTTCAAATACAGTTTTGCTTGCCGACATGGTGCCTCATGCCTGTAATCCTAGACTCTGGGAGGCTGCGGGAGGTGGACTCCTTAAACTCAGGAGTTCGAGACCAGCCTAAGCAGAAAAAAGACCCTGTCTCTACTAAAAATAGGAAAAATCAGCCCTGCGCTATGGTGGGCTCCTGTAGTCCCACCTACTCAGGAGGCTGAGGCAAGAGGATCTCTGGAACCCAGGAATCTGAAGTTGCTGTAGGCCATGATGCCATGGTTCTCTATCCAGGCCAACAGAGTGAGACTCTGTCTCAAACAAACAAAGAAAAACATTTTTTGCTCTTTTTCTCTGTGACTGTACATTATTTCTTCTCTCTAATCAATATACATTCATCATATTTTTTACAACAATTGAAATCTTTGTGGACTTTCACTTAAACTTTATGAATTGTACATAGCCAAAAGAAAATCAACAATCTCATTCATGATAAATCAGGTTTGTCTTTCAATGTTTCCTAATCTTTGAGAATAGAAAAGATCCTTCTAATCTTTATACACAGCATAATTATAGAATACATTTGTATTTTTTATTTAATAAGCATTTTCCAAATGTCTATCATCTTCATAATTATAGTAATAGTAAATGTCCACATAATTTTTCATCAAATATATACCGTTTCTAGTATCCTATTTTTTCATTTCTAGCTAGTACCCAAAGTATGGTAGGTTTAAAAATATTTATTTAACAGGCCAGGCCAGGGCTCAGTGCCCATAGCACAATGGTTACAATGCCAGCCACATACACTGAGAGTGGCGGGTTTGAACCTAGCCCAGGCCAGCTAAACAACAATGACAACTGCAACAAAAAATAGCCGGGCGTCGTGGCAGGCACCTGTAGTCCCAACTACTTGGGAGGCTGAGGCAAGAGAATCGCTTAAGCCCAAGAGTTTCAGGTTGCTGTGAGGTGTGACACCATGGCACTCTACCCAGGGCAACATAGTGAGAGTCTGTTCCCTCCCCACCCCCACCCCCCAAAAAAAGCCAGGCCAGGTGAGGTGGCTCACACCTGTAATCCTAGCACTCTTAGCCGGCCGAGGTGGGTGGATTGCTTGAACACAAAAGTTCAAGGCCAGGCTGAGCAAGAGTTAAGACCTGGTCTCTACTGAAAATAGAAAACCTAGCCGGGCTTGGTGTTGCATGCCTGTAGTCCCAGCTATATGGGAGGCTGAGGCAAGACAATAGGATTGCTTGAGCTCTAGAGTTTGAGGTTGCTGTGAGCTAGGCTGATACCACTGCACTCTACTATTCTCAAAAACAAAACACAACAACAAAACAGGCGAGGGCCAGTAGCACACACCTAAAATCCTAGCACTCTGGGAGGGTGAGGCAGGAGAATCTCTGGATCCCAGGAGCTAGAGGTTGCAGTGAGTTATAATGACACCATTGTACTTGAGACCTCTGTCTAAAAAAGAAAAAATATTGGGCCGAGCGCAGTGGCTCATGCCTGTAATCCCACCACTTGAGAGGCCAAGGCTGGTGGATTGTCTGAGTTCACAGGTTCAAGACCAGCCTGAGCCAGAGCAAAACCTTGTCTCTTTAAAAAAAAAAAAAAAAAGGCCAGGCATTGTGGCAGATGCCTGTAGTCCCAGCTACTTGGGAGGCTGAGGCCAAGAGAATCACTTAAGCCCAGGAGTTTGAGGTTGCTGTGAGTTGTGATACCAGAGCACTTTACCAAGGATGACAAAGTGAGACCCTGTCTCAAAAAATTAAGGTTTACTTTATAAGCTTCTTTAAGCATATTATTCTATAGGGTGTTGTCCTATAACTCAGAGTCATTTTTCTGAACCTCAATTATCTTCAATACTACAGCTGTTGACATGGATAAAGGAAATGATTTGAGTCTAGTAACCAATAATCACCACAACTAGGGCTCTCGGTAAAATAAGAAATTTACCGAATTTATTAATTATATTAACATTAATATAAATAATTAATAAATTTACATTTATGACTTTAAACTTAAATATTAATACATTTATTAAATATAGATATAATTATATTGACTTATTAAATATAGGCATATAATGTTATTAGAATTAAATATTTATTTTCTTTCTTGTTTTTCTTTTTTTGAGACAGGGTCTCACTCTGTCACCCTGGCTAGAGTGCAATAGCGCTCACAACCTCAAACTCCTAGACTCAAATAATCTTCCTGCCTCGGGCTCGCAAAGTACTAATATTACAGGCATGAGCCACCATGCCCAGCCAGAATTAAATATTTCTTTCTTTCTTTTTTTTTTTTTTTTGGAGACAGAGTCTCACTATGTTGCCCTCAGTAGAGTGCTGTAATGTCACAGCTCACAGCAACCTCAAACTCTTGGGCTTAAGCAATTCTCTTGCCTCAGTCTCCCAAGTACTTGGAACTACAGGCACCCGCCACAATGCCCAGCTATTTTTTTGTTGTAGTTGTCATTGTTGTTTAGCTGGCCCAGGCCAGGTTCGAACCCACCACCCTCAGTGTATGTGGCTGGCATCATAACCACTGTGCTACAAGCGCTGAGCCCAGAAATAAATATTTCTAATAAATATTTATTAAGGCCTGACACTACTCTAGGAGCCAGTGACGACACAGATGAAAGCAGTAACCTCTGCCTTCACAGAATTTTTTTGTTTAGTTCTACCTTCCCATCTCTCTTTCTATACTTGTATTCCATCCCTAGCTGTCCTTTCTCCTATGTCTGTCCAGATTCCAAATGCTTGCCTTCACCCTACCCAAAGTTTCCCTATCAGTTTCTTCCCCAAAGACCCACACACGGAAGTTAACTACTATATTTTCCCCTCTCCCACCTCCTTGAAAACTGGCACTCCTTCAGCATCAGCATCTCATGATGACTTTGACCAGAAGAAAATCTTATTTGTATATAATATTTAATAGATTAAAATTTGCAATTTTTGCCCAGGGCTGGGTTTGAACCCACCACCTCTGGTATATGGGATCAGCGCCCTACTCCTTTGAGCCACAGGCGCCACCCTAGGGTTTAACCTACCCAATGCAAAATTAATTTTTTAAAAGTAAGCTTTATAATTCAAACATACGGACTACATGGGGGAGATTTCTTGAACAAAAGGAGCTTACTTGTCCCCTAACAGACTATGGAACCATTGTCCCTGTATCTATCCCCAAGCAAAAACTAACAACATAAAATCAAAACATAAGTGTATAATCTGACAGCTCTTTCAGAAGATTATCAATCCCTGATTTATAAAAACTTAAGATAGGAATAATAGACCTTTAGATGGGAAAGCATCTTATTATCAGTCACAATGCAATCTCTCATTTTATACCCAAAGAAACTAAATCACAGAAAATGGCTTACTTAACATACGTAGCTAGTTACTGGCAGAGCTTGGGGAAGAACTCAAGTCCTTTAACCCAGAATTTTTTACACTGAAGATTTCTCCTCTAATAAATGGTGTTGAATAAATACTGAAAAATACACATCTTAAGACATCTTCTTTCAATAAAGTATTCTGTATCACTTGTTATCCACAATTAATATGTGGTAAATATATTCTAAATTCTTATGAGTTCTAGTAAATTAAGATACCACTGTGTTTAATACAGAAAATAGCCAACTGAAACAAATCAAAACGAAAACCACAAACTACTTACACATTACCAAAAGTCTCTCTCTGAAAATGATGCCAGATCTCAATTTGTGAATTCTGCAGGTCTCAGAGTTTGAGAAATACTGTATTGAAAAGAAATTGATCTTAAATTAATTCCAATCAAATATTTCCCACAACACATCTTTGGATATTTAAAGTTTTGTTAACAATGACAATTTTTTAACAAATGGTTTGCATTTATTGCTTTCATATGGTTAAGAGTCAATAAAGTAATTTTCAAACACCAGCTCTTTCGGAAAACACATTTCAGTCAAGAATAGGAATATGCTTTAAAAAATAAACAAAAATCAGCAGATAAAGGGAAGAAACAAGAAAGCAAAAGAAAATGTAAGCACACAAAATAGGAATTACAGAGCAAAGAATGTAAAAAAGACATGCATGCCTACTTCTGGGGTATTATATGTACATAATGTCTCACTCATAGAGAAAAAATATACAAATTTAAGACAATTCAAATACAGACTCAAGTAACTTCCATATACCTAACATTTCACAGAAGTCAACACCCAAAAGTATTTTCCCTTTATTATAAATTTTAAAGATACTATAGTGAACCCTCCATATCTACAGATTCCACAGCCGTGTGATGTCATGGCACTCTACCGAGGGTGGTAAAGTAAGACTCTGTCTCTACAAAAAAAAAAAAAAAAAAATTTGAAAGAAAAATACAGCAAAAACCCACAAAATTTAAAAACAAGTATTTACATAGTATTGTTTGTATTAGGCATTATATGTAATCTAGAGATGATTTAAAGTACAAAGGTGGATCTATGTAGGTAATATACAGGTAAACTTTTTTTTTTTTTTTTGCAGTTTTTGGCCAGAGCTGGGTTTGAACCCACCACCTTCGGTATATGGGGCCAGCACCCTACTCCTTGAGCCACAAGCACCACCCAGAAATAAACTTTTTAATCTAAGGTTGTTTGCTTTTCCTTATTTGCTGTTTGTTTTATTTTTGTTTTTTATTTATGTTGCCCAGGCTGGTCTCCAATTTCTGGGCTCAAGCAATCCTCCTAAGTAGCTAGAATTCCAGGTGCATGCCACCACATCTAGGTACACAACTTTATAAAAAGGACTTGAGCATCTATAGATTTTGGTATTCAAGGGAGTGGGAACCAATGCTCCATGAATACCCAGAGAAAACCGTATTTATTTACATATGTGAGGAAAAGGAAAAGCTTATATGCTGTTGGTGGGAATGTAAATTAGTATAACCTCTATGGAAAACAGTATGGAGATTTCCCAAAGAACTAAAAGTAGATCTGCCATTTGATCCAGCAATCCTACTACTGGGGATCTACCCAAAGGAAAAACCATTTTATAAAAATGACATGTACGTCCATATGTTTATCACAGCGTAATTCACAATTACAAAATATAAAATCAGGGCGGCGTCCATAGCTCAGTGGGTAGGGCACTGGCCACATACACTGAGGCTGGCGGGTTCGAATCCGGCCCCAGGCTAGCTAAAACAATGACAATTGCAACAACAACAACAAAAATAGCTGGGCATGAGGGATTGGATTAAAGATGGCGGCCGAGTAACAGCTTCCCTGTAACTGGGCACGTAGAGTCTGGGGAGACAAGACTCCAGACATCTCTGGCCAGTGGGATCTGCCTATGATCATCCCTTTGAGGATACACGGAGCCAGCAAGGGACTTCTGGACCCCAGGAGGAGGACAAAAACAGTGGAAAACTGGCAAGTGGCTGC
>CAUYPK010090085.1:0-12910 GCA_963574355.1 Loris lydekkerianus
CTTGCTGGCTCCCTGTATCCTCAAAGGGATGATCATAGGCAGATCCCACCGGCCAGAGATGTCTGGAGTCTTGTCTCCCCAGATTCCCCGTGCCCAGTTGCAGGGAAGCTGTTACTCAGCCGCCATCTTTAATCCAAATCCGGATTTGGGACTTCTGCCAAAACACCTAGGTAAGAGTTTTCCTGCCAACAAACCCTCGTGTGTATAAACAGTACCACCACTCAAACACAAAGGGGCCAGCCACACTTATGCGTTTGAGAAATCACTTGCCTCTCAGAGAACTTTACTGTCAGCTGAGAAAGTGGACCACGGTCAGTCCCTCTGTGACCATGTAGCTCCCCTGGTTCCATGACCTCAGGCTGCTCAGCCCTGACCCCAGCCAGTCGTATGCAGTTGGTCTTCAAGCGAATATGGGAGAGAACAGCACAGAGAAGAATCATTATTTTTTTTGCTAGTGGAAAAACCTATGCATGTGTCCAGCCAGTGAAATCTTCCCTCTGTATTCACTATCTTAAAGATCACTGCGTGTGAACTGGCTGGCTTGGAGCTTTCTACAAGTTTGAGCTGCTCAATAATCCTCTCTGAATTTGCCCTTCCTGTTGCTTCTACAGAGAGTTCACATGCAGTGGCGGGCTCCTCATTCTATAGCATCTGCACTTCATGTCTGTACCTCTCTCGTCAAGGGCCGCTCAGAGCTGTTACTACCCGGGTGCATGCATTCAGTAGTTCTGTGCACCAGGCTCTGTGCTTTCCACATACTGTGTAATTTCATCCTGTGACACACACACACACACACACACACACACATGTACACTAACCCTAAATGGCCAGCATTATTGCTGTTTTACAGATGAGACCTGGGAGACACAAGAGTCTAAGTAATTTGCCTGATGTCACCTGACTTGCAGATGGTGGAGGAAGGAGTTAAGGCCACGTCCGGCAGCCCTGAATCCCACACCAGTACCCTGTCTGTTTCTACATCTCCCCCAAACAGAGGTCTCTGTGTCTCTCTGCCAAGAGAGAAAAAGCCTCATCCATTCATCAACTGTGTGCTGATCATCTGCTGTGGTACAGGCAACGTCTTAGCTCAGGAATTGTCCAATTTTTCTCTATCAAAGACCAGACAATAAATATTTTCACTTTCATGGACCACGTGGTCAGTCACTACTCAGCTCTGCTGTTGTAGTGCGAAATCTCAAAAGCATCCATGGCTAATCTGTAAATTAATGAACTTGACTATGGTCCAATAAAGTGTCATTTTGAAAAGGAGGCTGAGAGCTGGGTCTGGCCCATGAGCTGAACCCTTCTGCTCTAGGCAGTAGGAAAAAAACCCCCACAAAAATGCTTGCCCTTGTGGAGCTTATACCAGAAAGGAGAAATAATTATATTTCTTGGCTAGTTTATTCCATAAAAATTGTCATAAAACCCAGGAGTTGCTGAGCACTCCAGAAGTGCACATCAGGGCTGGTCCTCCTGTAGCTCTCTTGCCTGGAGGGTGTTTGTTCTGTGTGAACAGATCCAGAGTCACCCCACCCTGGAGGACCCGTCTTTCCTTCTCTGCCTTCTTATTGGTTTGACCTTGTCATCCCAGCTCTGTCCTGAGGGCAGAGGGCCTCAGATTTTAGGGCATCAAAATCATCCAGGGACACATGCTCGCAAAGGAAGGACCACGGAGCCCACAGGGAGGCAGCTGTCTGCAAGCCACGGGAGAGGCCGCACGACAAATCAAACTGCCCAGACTCTGATCTTGAAGGTCCAGCCTCCAGAAATCTGTGAGAAAATTATAAATTTATGTTAAGCCACCAAAAAAAAAAAAAAAAAAAAAAAAATCAAACCCATAACAGTTTAATGGGCCTCATTCTAGAGATTCTGATTCAGTAGGTTTATGGTGGGGCCCACGATTTTCCATTTCTTATTTATTTACTTATTTATTTAAGACAGTCTCACTCTGTTGCCCTCGGCACAGTGCCATGGTGTCATAGCTCACAGCAACCTGAAACTCCTAGGTTTGCGTGATCCTCTTGCCTCAGGCTCCTGAGTAGCTGGAACTACAAGTGCTGATGATAACGCCCAGCTAGTTTTTCCATTTTTAGTAGAGATGGTATCTCACCCTTGCTCAGGGTGGTCTCAAACTCCTGAGCTCAAGAGATCCACCCAATTCAGCCTCCCAGGGAGCTGGGATTAGAGGCCTGAACCACCGTGCCGACCCTGAGATTCTCCATTTCTAACAATTTTCCAGATACTCCCTGTGCTGCTGTTCCCTGGACTACACTCTGAGACCCAGTGATCTCTGTGAAGAGCAGGTGAGTCTAACAGACACTGTTAGACAGTCTGTCATCAGTCTCCTTCTTGGTGTCACGTAACCCTTAATTCTTCTTCAGGCAAAACCCTCCTGGCCCTTTAACAGATCCACATATGAGAAATAACAGAAATGACAAACTCTGCTGCCACTAGTTGGGCTGTATACCTAGGATACAATATTGGCAGCCACAAAGAGGTCACTGCAATTATACACAAGCAGTGAGGAACACTGTGTACAGCTGCACTCCTCGGACCAAAGGGCAAGACCCAGGCCCAGGCTGAGACTGTGGGAAAGAACACTGTGATAGCCTACAAGAGGACACCAGTCTCTCTTCCACATGTGACTTTGGACAAGTCCTTATCCCTCTCCAGCTCTCAGCTTTCCTGTCTGGTGCATGAAAATTGGCCAAGGTCCTTCTATGAATGGGAATTCTGATATTCTTTAGTAGGTGGGGAAATCTCAATAGACACCCTACTACCTCCCTCCTGGAGGCATCTCGGGGACATTTCCCATGTGCAGTTGTCCACAAGACCTGCCCCTTATGTCCACAGTACATGCAGTCCTGTTTTCTCCCAAGAGTTGCTTTGCATTTACTGAGTTTGTGTCCTAGCATGATGTGCTACATCATTGGCTTACATCAATTAATTTTCTCTTTTTTGCTCCAGATGTGTAAGCAGAATATTGTTTGGGGGCCCAATGCCAATCTCCTTTTCCTGCCTCCTGGCCCTTGGAGCTAAATGCTCTGTGTTCCTGGACTTCTGTGGGGACCCACAGCTGGGCAGCCCCAGGGCCACCTGAGGTGGCTAAAGACTCTCCTTCCGCCCTGAGGTCCAAGCCTCAGCCACAAAGCAAGAGATCCCTGGTTCCTGGCACGTGGCCTTTGAAAGTTAAACTGTCATCACCCCTTGGTCTGATCAAGCAGCTCACCAGCCCTTGAGTTTAAATAACAACCACAAAACAAACAGCGCTGAAGGCTCCCAGCAAGGTTTCTTTCTTTAGCCCAGAAGAATGCTGCTTTCAGTTTCTGGGCAATATTGTGAAACAGGGTCATTTCTTTTCTTATGAAAAGCTGGTCATGATATTTTCCATAAGGAGAATTAATCTGGCAGAAGAGTTTGGGCAAACAGGGCAGCGAGGTAGGTCGGCCACCCCTCCATTCTCCAGAGGCATTTAGTGGAAACCAGGAGGGCAACAGAGTTAGGGTCTGGTGGCAGGAAGTCCCGGGTTCTTTGGAAAGTAAACCTGGTAAGGAAGGAGAAAGCACTGCTCAGACCAGTTACTTCTTCTTTTTAACCTATCTCCAATTATTTCCAGAACAAACGGCAGGAAATCTTCCTAAATCGTTGGATTCTGCCGTGGGACCACCACAGGGTTTTACCCTGGCCGTGCTGCTTTCTTGCCGGGAGCCCTTGGCCAGTTGCTTCATCTCTCATAGCCTCTGGTTTTCCTAAATGAGGATGATTATACCTACTTGCCCAGAAGTGGCGGTTAAGGGAGGTCATATACACGATTGTGTTCAACATATTGATGTTTATATCATCTACATAGTTGTTCCAAAATATTAACTCAATGGTTTAATGTATAATAAGCCTTCAATAAATGTCACGTGGTTAAGTCAGATACCGTGGGTGAGGTGTTCGGAGTATTGATTACAAAATACCTGGTGAGAAGTGAAAGACGTGCTTGTTGAATTCCTTCATTCGGCAAACCTTTTTCTCTCTGGGTATGTTGGTGCTTCTAGAAGTTGAGAAGACACATGTGAAGTTTGGAATTCTACAGAGAAGGTTGATGCAGAAGGAATCTCAGCCATGGTATACACACACAGTCTGACCCACAGAGAGGAGTTACCTGCCCAAGGTCACATAGCGGGTGAATGCGGGCACAGGGATCAGGCACAATCCTGTTGGGATTCCTCCAGTGCACGTTTCACTGTTACATTATAGGCCAGCTCACCTGAGCTCTTGGGCCGTGTTACTGAAACAACTCGGGCTCTTGGTGCCAAAGCCACCATGACCTTCATGCTCCAGAGGCCAGAGCAGACATGGCGGGGAGCTGGGGGTGGGCTGGGGAGAAGTCCAGGGATGGGGAGAGGCAGGTCTCCACTCCACCCCCTGAGCCCCTTACCTTACTCTTGGCCTGTTCTCTCCCCCACAGATTTACTTTACAGAACTGATATTTGAAGACCTCAGCCTCCCCCTCACCCAATGCATACCTCAGATACCTTTTCCCTTCATTGGAGAACTGACTCCCACAAAATTGCAAGAAAATCACTTGAAGGGCAGCTGTGAAACTCTCATTGACTCGTCTGTTTTTGTACCTTGGGCTTTAAAACTTTCCACTCTACCCCCATCAGCGCTTCCCACTCTTTCCCTCTCTCGGACGGTGCCCTTCCTGGAAATCTGTCTGCAGACAGGGATTCTTGGCAGCAGCATTTTCTAGTTCTTGTGGCACCAGCTAACCCTCCCCCCAGCCCGGGCATCCCCACTGGGTAGGGACGTCACTGCTGGGTAAAGCAGGGCATTAGTTTGGAGACCTGGAGTCTCTGAGCACTATAATGGGCTGTAATTTTTTTCTCTACTTCTACCATAATTTAGTTTCTTCCCACAACTCCCTCTTTTCCAATGACCTTAGGAGCTTGAGGGCAAGGACATTGCCTTGTTCTCTTTGTGACCCCCAAGTGGCTCTTTGCTTGACACAGTACCTGGCACATAGCAAGTGCTGTGTACATGGGTAAATAGACTACTGACCCTGCTCTCTCCCCAGACTTCAGTCCCTTGCTAAGGCCTTTGGATGGGCCTGGGGACAGAAGCCAGAAGGATGTGACTAGAAGGAGGGAAGAAAGAATCAGAGGGAGGCTGCTCAGTCGAGGGCTGAGTTTTCTGGACTCACTCTTGACAAGTTGCTAGTGGAGCAGTTCTCTTTAGTAGAATATTCAGCTTTGCAAGTAGTTCTGTTTATGTAGGAATACTAGCGTCAGTCATCAAGGGGTTTAAGAAAGAGCTTTTTCACATTTTTCCAGACATTTTCCCCCTTGATATCCACCTGTCCAACATTTATTAAGAACCTTTCACATAAGATGCAACATGCTGAGAGCTCAGACCATAACGGTGAGTAAAACACAGACAGGCACTAAGGATCTCTTACAACTGTTTCCTCCCAAATAAATCAATTCCCAGACAAGGGGTTTCAGGGAGACATATATACAGGGGCACTGCAGCGGGCACTAACCTCGCTTGCAAAGCTAGGATGAAGGTAAGGCCTTCAAGAACAGGGAGAGTGGAGGGAGGAGGACATTGGAAGCAGAGGGGCCGGACAGTAAGAGCACAGGCCTGGGAAAAGGGCCGCCACGGCAGGTGCCTGGGAACTTCCTGCTGTCTGCCCAGCCGGAGCCTGAAGAGAGAGGCAGCCGGCGGCCAGCAGGGCCGGAGGTAGACAGTAGATCCTGGAGAGCCTGGTGGGGCAGTAGAAATCAAATACACACTTGCTTATTTATATTTTAAAATAAAATCAATACATGCACATAGCAAAAACAATCAAAAAATAACTTCAAATAGAGAACTATACAATAAATCTAAAATTCTCTCTCCTTGTCCATTTCCCTGATTCTTCTCCACCAAGAAATCACAAGCAGCATCTAAGTGACCTTTGCAGGAAAGGAAAATGCACGTACTAGAATATTTGAGCATTTGCATGTATATATTCTTTTTTGATTGACAACAATGACCGTGTGAGATTCTTAACAGCTCTGAGATTCTCCCCCGATGGATGTACAATAATTTACTTACGTTCTCGCCTGTTGCTGGGAAATCAGGTTGTTTTCAGTTTTTGTGTATTACAGACATTACTACCATGATCATTTTGATTCATTTATTCACTCCACAAATATTTATTGAGCACCTGCTGTGTGCAAACATGCATCTAGAAACCCACAATATAGTAGTGACGTATATTGTTAGTCTTTTTTGAGGATACCTATAAACAGGTTGATAAATATTTCCAAAATGCTCATTGAAATGTGTACAGAAATCTATACCCTTCTCAAGAGAATATGCAGATGGCTAGTTTCCCCATCTTTGCCAACACTGGATATTATCCAACTTTAAAACTTTTGCCAATCTCGGGAGCAAAACATGGCCTCTAGTTAGTGCTCTAACTTGCGTATTTCCAAGTGGAGTCGGGCATCTCTTATTGCTTATTGACCACTTGTATTTCCTGCTGTGGGTTGTATTTCCCACTGGGTGTTTTTCTATTGAACTGTTGAATTCCTACAGATGTGTACTCGTTCCCCAACAAAGGGAAAGTAGTCCTTTGTTGTATGTATTGCAAATGACTTTTCCAGGCAATCTTTTGTCTTTTGACTTTGTTTATGGTACTTTTTGCAATGCTTCCTGGAACAGGTAATGTTCAAGTTGAGTCTTGAAGGATGAGTAATAACATTCACTAGTAACTCTTGTCTATGGCTTCTTAAGCCACAAGTGTATCTCTAAGTGCTTTAATATGTATCCACTCATGTAATTATTACAACAACCCTAGAAGGTGGAACTCTTATTATCCCCATTTTAAAAAGAGGAAAGAGGCCTGGAGGTCATCAAATAACTTGCCCAGGGCCTCCTAGCCTGGTGAGGGACACAGGTAGCAATCTGCTGTCTGCCCATGTGGCCTGGGAACAGCAGCAATGCCATGGAGATACAATGCCATCCAGATACCAGGAGAATTGCACGAAATTCAGTCTGGCATAAAGGTAGGTGCTGCTGGGGGTAAGAAGGGAGACGAAGCCAGGGGGTGTCCGGGCAGGCTGTGTGGGCCTTGCTGACAGGTGTCAGTCTCGTCTCCCAACTGGGGCACAGTTTCCTTAACTCGGGATCCACATCTACACCCCGTATGATTTAGCGCCTTGCAGAATGTGTCCCAGCTGATGGCAAGAAACAAATGACTGTCATTGTGCCTGTACACAATAGGCTCTTACCTGGCTTAGCTCTTGACTGCCGGGTCTTTTTCTGGGTTTCTGACTCCATCCCTGGTGTCCAGGGTGTTTACACACAATCCACATGCTGTGCTGGGCAGACGGACTCTCTGCTGATTGGCTCAGGGGCAGCCAATATTTCTCCCGGCAGTGGCCTCTGGGTCCATCATCACAAAGCACGTGGCAGGGTTGTCTTCCCGCTCTCAGTGTGGACACCAAAAGGATAACATACCGGATAAACATGATAAGGTAAGTCTGCGTCCCAGGTCACGCAGTGCCTCCAAAGACAGAAATAAACCACTCTGGAGTATCCGTTCCTGCCGTTAACATACTGGCATCTTTCCCTCATAGAGGTGATACTAAGGAACGTGTGATAGACAGAACATTCTGGAACGAGCAAATGTGCATTCAGTTTCTTCCTAACAGTGCTCTGCTTACCTCCACCCCAGCAGTGCTTGGCAGCTTAGCCACAACCTTCACGTTGCTGAGGCAGGAACTGTGGGAATGCGGGTTTCCAAGGCAGCCCTGGTGGGGGGAAGTCTCTAAGATAAGATGCAATGTCACCTGGTCCTGGGGACGACAGAGCAGGTCCCTGGCCATCCTGTGCCCGTGGCAGACATTGCTAGCCCAGCATGTGCTCTTGCCTGTGGAATCCAGACACCATCTTGGGCTCCTTCTTAAAATGGTGGCCCTGGCTGGACGCAGTGGCTCAAGACTGTAGGCAGAGGTGGGTGCATTGCCTGAGCTCAGGAGTTCAAGGACAAACTGAGCCAGAGTGAGACCCCATTTCTACTAAAAATAGAAAAACTAGCCAGGCTTTATGACCAGCGCCTGTCGTCCCAGCTACTCAGAAGTCTGAGGCAAGAGGATCTCTTGAGCCCAAGAGTTTGAGGTAGCTGTGAGCCACGTGTGATGCCACGGCACTCAACCGAGGGCAACAAAGTGAGACTCTGTCTCAAAAAAAAAAAAAAAAAAAGATGGCACCAAGTTGCATTCTTAGTTAATTGCACTTGGCTCTTGAAATGAAATGTTTGTCATCTCCGACCTAAAGGAGAAAAGCAGAAGTTTTAGGGTCAGATAGACCTGCATTTAAATTATGGCTGTGTGATCTGAGAACTTACTCAGCCTCAGTAAGCCTCGGGTGTCACCTCCTTCACATCCCGTCCAGAATGTGGGGAAGGGTCACACAGGGTGTCGTGTCTCGAAGCTCCTGGAAGAATGCATAGCCCAGTTCCAGTGTCAAATCTGAGGAGTTACTTAGAATTTCCGAACTGTTCTCGGCTTTCTTTCAGGAAAAATTAGGAGTATGAAAGTTGCCAAAATCAAAATGCAGTCACTAATGTTAAAATACAAAACAAAAATTTGCAATGTACTCAATACTATTATGAAATCAATGTATAAAGAACTACACACCCACACGAAAGCTAAACCACAAACATAGTCTGTCAAGAGGGAGACAGAAGGAGGGAGGGCGGTTGGCAGGATCTCACCTAATGTGCACAGTGTGAGGGTGCTCAGCACACCCCCTGGGTGAAGGGCTCAACTACAACTTGACCTTTACCTTAGAAGTGAAAACAATGTAACCTGAACTTTTGTACTCTCCTATTAATTTGAAATAAAGTAAAATAAAATACAAAACAAAACCCTTGACAAACAGAGCTTGTAAAGGCCATAAAGAGAACGTTCTCAGGCTTGTTGCCTAACAAAAACCATAACATAAGACTCTGCACAAACTTACAACCTTGCACAAGGGCCATCGCAAACTTGCACAAAATACATTTGCAAGGATGTCTGCCCAACAACTGTCTGTCCAACCTCAGAATGGCCTTCCCCTTGTTATTGATCTTTGTAGGGATATTTCAAAACAGTTAATTCTCCTCATTTTTTCCTTTAAAAACCTATCTTCCTTTACGTCCCTGAACAAGCCCACTGTTTACTCCGATACACGTATTCTCAACAGAATGTTCTATTCCCAAATAAATAACTTTTTTTTTAAACAGCCTCTCTCTGTTTGTCATTTAGGTTAACAGGGGAAACGATGAGGCCCTTTCTGAAGTCAGTGCCTTCCAGTCCATTTGGGAGGACTGGGCTGTTACCTCCTCACTCCATCATTCAGGCATTGAATGACTTTTTTGTAAGTGCTACTTCAGCCTGCGCAGGCACGGCTCTAGGCTCGGGGTGGAGGGCTACCTTCAGATGGTCAAATCTGTTTTGCGTTACCTCACTGATCATGTTATGTCAGCAGATGAAAAAGGCCATGGAGAAAAATATCAGTGGGCGACTGAAGCAGGAGTCCTGGGCAGACTCCAATGCTGCTGAAAAACATCTTGAAGGGACTGAGTGCCCGGCAGTGAGAGTCCAGGCTGAAAGTCAGTCCCTTGTTCTAGTAAAACCCTGGGGAATGGCCAGAACACTGCACCACTGCCACCCCACACCCATCCTCCTCCTGAGAGATCCTGGGAAGGCTGAAGCCACACCACAGATTCCATTCCTTCTAGACTCTTCTTCAGGGTGGGGTGGGTCTAGCTGGCCTCCGCCTGGGCAGCAGAGGGCTTCTGCTTACTCACTGCTGCTCGGCAGCTCCTGGGCTGGGGAGGACAGAGCCGTCTGGGCCCCTCCACTGTCCCTCTTATCCTGCATCCCCACATGTGAGTGCGGTTGGTGGTATCTCTGCCTGGGAATGGCTGCCTGGAAAGGGGAGCCAGGAGGGCCAGGTTGATGACTAGGCAGGCTTTGGAGGCCTAAGCTGGAGGTGGGGAGTGAAAGAGGGTGGTGATTCAAAACGAGAGTGGCAAATACAAACACCCGAGAGGACAGGCAGGCGGGGTCTGCATGTGGGTGCTCCCCTTGCTGCAGAGGTAGGCAGGAGCGTGGCCGCGCCGACTGTGGCTGCAGGGATGTGGGCTGCAGTGCCCAGTGTGGGAAGGTGATGGAGACCTTGGTAGGCAGAGTTTCAGGAAGAGCGTGCTCCCCAAAGCAGCTAGAATGTGAAGAAAGACCAGCATTGACTGCAAGCACACCAGCCTGGGCGTCAGCACACCCCGATTTAACTTTCAGCCACTATAATGGCAAGAAATGTCCCATCACTGTGATCAGGCGGGGCCTGTCTGGACCAGAGTGACCTTCAGATGACCTCACACAAATACTGCGGGGTACCTCAGGGACATGGTCGGCACCCAGCCCATCGCAGGAAGGTCCCAATCAACCACACAGTCACAGTGAGGGCCAGCTCCTGAGCAAGAAAGACCGTCTGCTGCTTCCACATGTGGGAGGGTCAAGGCTGCTGGAAGAAGCACTCCCAGAAATTCAAGCCCCGATTGACCCCCCATTGCCTTAGTGATGCTCCCGCAACACATGGCTCAGTTTGTAAGTTTATGAAACACATCTGCAGACAGGGCTGAGCTGCTCCTGCGCTGCTACTTCTGCAGGGATCGAGTCTGAATGTGAAGCAGCCTCGGGCTCCAGTCTCCAGCAGGGCTAGCCCTGGGCAAGGTGGGAGGGGTCGGACATGGGAGACCAAAATTCATGACCACTGGAACCTTGAATGTGACCAAAGAGGATGTTTGCTGCTGTGATCAGTTGAGATGAGGTCATACTGGATTGGAGTGGTCCAAATCCAGTGGTGACCTGGCAAGACAAGGAGCAAGGACAGAGACGCACCCTGGGCAGTGGGCCAGGTGGCAGGGGCAGAGACCACCAAGGACTGCTGAGAACCACCAAAAACTAGAAAGGGCAAGGAGGATTTCCCCCTGGAGACTTCAGAGGGAGCATAGTCCTGAAGTTTGAACTTCTAGCTTCCAAATCTGTGGGAAGACACGTGGCTATTGCTCTAACCCTCTCAGTTTGTGGTCATTTGTTCCTGCATCTCTAGGAACACAGGAAAAACATTTTTTAAAAAAATCAGCTTTGGCTTCGGGGCGGTGACTGACACTTGTAATCCCAGCACTCTGAGAGGCCAAGGTGGGAAGACCAGCCTGAGCAACTGCTTGGGAGGCTGAGGCAGGAGGCTCACTGACACCAGGAGGTTGAGGCTGCAGTAAGCTACCATGATGCCAATGCACTCTGGCCCGGGTAACAGAATGAGAACTTGTCTTAATGAAATAATAAATAAATTGATTAAATTAAATTAAAGCCGCCTCACAGCCTCATTTATACAACAGTTATTTCTGTATTTTCACTACATCCATCCTCCTTGGTAACATTGTTGGGTGGGAGGTGAAAGCTACACAGATGAGATTTGAATCCTACCTCTGTAACTCACCTGTGCTGGGGGCTGCCGAGTCTTTCTGAGCCTTTATTTTCTCATTTATGTAGAGATCTATCAAAGAGTAAACAAGATTGCATGGTAAAGCTCTGATGTAGGCCTGGCCCACTGTTGGTCCTGAGTAAACGCTGGCTACCTTTCCCCTGAGTGCCCTGGGCCTCCCCTTGGCTGGCCCGAGTGCCACAGCCATCACTGGGCATTCCCAAGCACCGTCTTCTTCTGACAGTATCTTCTGTGTCAAGATGATGTTTTTGTCCTCCCCCCCCAACCCTCTTATATCCAGTACCTTAGTGTGGTGTTCTAAGCTAGCCACATTTTTATCCAGCAGGAATTAAGCGGAGACAGGAGGATCCAGCTGCAGGGAAAGTTGGGCTGTGCTGCTGTGTTGCACAGTTGGAGGGGGTCAGCGTTTACCATGCATTCCACACAATAGATTTCCCTGAGGTGGGTACGATGGTAACCCTGGTGTGGCCTTTAAAATATGGAGGAGGGAGGAGACGAGAGAGGGGAAGAATCTTCTTCCTTTGATAATATGACTACACACATTTTTATGGCTGAAGAAAGGTATGTGTGCTGGGGCCTAGGAGTTGGGGTGGGGGATGCTCAGACCCCATATCCCTGTACATGAAAAAAAGAGGTGGGAAAGAAGCTGCTCAGTCCTAATATAAGAGAGAGAAGGGTGGGGGAGAGAGGAGTGAGGGAATGAGGGTGTGTCTCCCTCTTCACGTCTCAGCACAGTCCCCCAAGTGGGCCAACAGCAAAGCCAACAGGGGCAGGTGCACAGCGACTGCCCGTAGTGGGCTGCTGTAGGCACTTGCCAGGAGGAGGTTTAAAACCAGACAGGAGGGATGACAGGAAGACCTAAAAAGTGCCACCAAGATCATAAAATGACAACCCAAGTGAGGGAGAAAAAGAGAAGGCGCTAGATCCTCATCTGAACTAGTGAGGATCCTGAGGGAGCACTATGAGACTTCAGGTGGGAGACCACAGGCCTTCAGGGAGGAGCACTAGAGGGAGCATCATAGGCCTGCAGGTGGGAGCATTGTGAGGCTGCAAATGGGAGCACAGTGGGCCTGCAGGAGGGCACACTGTGGGGCTGCAGGCGGGCGCACTGTGGGCTGCAGGTGGGCGCACTGTGGGGCTGCAGGCAGGTGCACTGTGGGGCTGCAGGTGGGCATGCTGTGGGGCTGAAAATGGGAGCGCAGTAGGGCTGAAGGAGGGCACACTGTGGGGCTGCAGGGCACACTGTGGGGCTGCAGGTGGGCATGCTGTGGGGCTGCAAATGGGAGCATAGTGGGGCTGCAGGAGGGCACACTGTGGGGCTTCAGGTGGGAGCACTATGGGGCTGCAGGAGGGCACACTGTGGGGCTGCAAGTGGGAG